>JAODAL010011118.1:0-101538 GCA_025379985.1 Phyllomedusa bahiana | reverse complement strand
TTTTTTTGAAAAAAAAAAAAAAAAAATGATTAGAAACAGGAAAAAACCAATGTGGATCAACGAGATGTAAAGGAGGCAATATATGAGAAAAAGAAAGTGTTTCAGCTACTTAAACAGGAGGGCAGTGAAGAGGCACTAAAAAAACTATAAGGAAAAAAAATAAAATGTAAAATAATGATAAAGACAGCAAAGCTGGAGACAGAAAGGTAACCCCAAAATATTTTTTAACTATGTAAATAGTTGGCCCATTGAAAAGGGAGGTATTGTAGTGGGGGATGAGGAGAAAACAAACCTATTAAACAATTTCTTCTCCACTGTATTTACTAAGGAAAATGACCTTCCTGTTGATGAGCAGAGAGATGAGGTAAACTCCACCTTAAAAGTTTCTTGTCTAAACCAGGAAGAAGTGCAGCTCCGCCTTAATAAAATTAAAATAGAAAAATCATCAGGTCCTGATGGTAAACACCCTTGTGTCCTAAGGGAAATAAGTAATGTGATAGACAGGCCCCTATTCTTAATATGTATGGACTGTATAATAATAGGTTATGTCTCAAAGGATTGGCACATAGCAAATGTACCAATATTCAAAAAGGGGTCATAAAGTGATCCTGGAAACTATAGGCCAGAAAGTTTAACCTCTGTTGTAGGTAAAATGTATCTCTAGAGTATTTCACTGAAAATAAGTGTATAACTCTGTTTCAGCATGGGTTTATGAAGGATCGATCCTATCAAACTAATTGCATCAGCTTTTATGAGGAGGTCAGTTCTAATCTAGATCGGGGTTTTTTCTAAAGCATTTGATGCTGTGTCACATAAAAGGTTGGTAAATAAAATAAGAATGCTTGGACTGGGGGAAAATGTGTGCAAATGGGTAAGTAACTGACTCAGTGATAGACTGTAGAAAACGAAAACGCGGCGTGTCCGGGATGATACTACTTGATGAGCGCAAGTCCACAGAAGAATTCCAGCACTATGGTAATGCGTGGATCAATGCTTTATTTAGGTACAAGTTACGCATTTCACAGGTACGCTGACCTGCTTCCTCAGACTAACTAAAATAACTGACAGGGCTATTCTTATACACCTCCAGACCTGGAGAGGGGCGGGGGATGTGACGTAAAGAGCCACTCCTCCCTCACCTCCCACGACTGTCACAATCTGTATTGTGCAATACATAATAAATCCATGCAATATATTAAAAATACCATACAATGCATTAAAAATACCATACAATGCATTAAAAATATATACACGTTATTCTATTTCTAAAAACATATTAGTAAACGTGGAATATATATATATATAATATACAATATATCTATTATTCTCTTAATATTCTTATTTTCATGAAAGCTCCTAAAAAACATACAAATAAACATACATATTTTGCATTAATCTAACTATAAATATAAAAATATATAAAAATAATATACTATCTAAAAAAAAGTGTATAAAAAGTGTATAAAAACAACCCCTGAAAGAGGTTACCTAGAGAAACATTATATATATATATATATATATATATATATTATATATATATATATATTTATATATATATATTATATATATTTTTTATTTATATTTTTTATAGATATATATTTTGATATTTATATATATATATATATTATATCCCTTAAGGAGCAACCAAAAAATCTAAAGACACGCTATTCTATGGTCTCTGAAGTTCATTGAGACCATGAGGCTTTGGTCGGTAGATCCAATAAATTTCTCTTGATGCCAATTTCTTCTGCCTATCTCTCGTATCTATCCATATATGTTCTATTGGCTGTATAGTGAACTTAGGCTTCAGACCTGGGTGTACCTCGACGAAGGAAGACTATATAACAATTTCTGGTTGATAGTCCTCCTCGACAACTTCATCGAAGTCCTTCCCACGTACTGTACTCCGCAGAAACAAGTAATTACATAATTACTAATTAATTACTATGTAATTAATTTATGTAATTACTTGTTTCTGCGGAGTACAGTACGTAGGAAGTACCTCGATGAAGTTGTCAAGGAGGACTATCAACCATAGATTTCATGTGAACCACCAGAAATCATGTGAGCGCTTTTGGTTCACAGGCGCTGCGCTTGAGACGCGCATGCGCTCTGTGTTGACTGAAGCGTCTCTAGGCATTGAATTGTTGTGTAGCTATGTTGCTATGGATGCATTTGCATCCGGTAACTAATTCCGGTCATGCGCAGTGTATTGGCGTGAACGCCGCAATCTCGCGTCTTTGGCGTGTATACTAGACTGTCATGTAAGTTTTATTGATTGTTTTCTCCGCCCCCTAATTCCCCTTGTTATGTGTTGTTTATGTTTTTTTATGTACTTATTGATGGTGATGTGTATGATTGTAACTTTTGAAGCGTTACATGTACTTTGGTGGATGTGGCCCTTATTCTATTGTATAAAGCACTTGATCACCAATGGTTATTTACTATATATTATTATTATTAATTGACATTACTGTATCAACTGTGTGTTATATAAATATATGAGCTTCTCACTTGTAACATTGCTTGACAAAGGCCCCGAGAGGGGGTTGAAACGTCGCACTTTATTGGCATGGAGGAATAAAACACCTTTTTTCATCCATTATTTTCTGGAGTGCCGTGGACTTTCTTTTGAAATATTATTGAGGAACCCCTTGGATCTGGGTTTGTGCTGCTGGCACCATCTACTTTTACTACGGGGGAGTGCTGCTTTTTTCGTGGAATATATATATATATATATATATATATATATATATATATATCCCTTAAGGAGCACCAAAAAATCTAAAGACACGCTATTCTATGGTCTCTGAAGTTCATTGAAAACCAGGAGGCTTTAGTCGGTAGATCCAATAAATTTCTCTTGATGCCAATTTCTTCTGCCTATCTCTCGTATCTTTCCAATATATGTTCTATTGGTGTTTAGTGAACTTAGGCTTCAGGACCTGGGTGTACCTCGAGGGAAGGAGACTATATAACAATTTCTGGTTGTAGTCCTCTCGACAATTTTCATCGAGGTCCTTCCCACGTACTGTACTCCGCAGAAACAAGTAATTTCATAATTACAAATTTAAATTTCTATGTAATTTAATTTATGTAATTACTTGTTTCTGGGAGTACAGTAGGGTAGGAAGTACCTCGATGAAGTTGTCGGGAGGACTATCAACCATAGATTTCATGTGAACCACCAGAAATCAGTGAACAAATACTGAACTTAATCCCAGCCAAGAGGCCAAAAAAAATGGTTTTCCCTATTTTTCTGTTGTAAATTCTTGGGCATGAAGTTCACTAGAGCTTCACATTTTGGCACTGGAATCCTCTACCACTTCTTCATGACGACATCACAGAGCTAATGTTTCTTAGAGACCTTGCTCCTCCACCGTCTGTTTGAGGATGCCTCACAGATACTCAATAGGGTTTAGGCCTGGAGACGTGCATGTTGGAATACTGACGTGTGGCCCAGTTTCCAGAGGGAGGGGATCATGCTTTGCTTCAGTATGTCAAAGTACTTGTTGGCATTTATAGTTGCACTTAAATTATCTGATTATATATAGGCACACACTGTGTCAAGGATGTAGTGTGTTAAAAGTAATGTGTTCATACACTACAAATTACACATTTCCAAACTTCTACTGTCCACTTTTCATACTTTTTTGTAAACTCAAGTCAACATTTCTAATGATGATATTGAAATCAGGCATCTTCACCTCTTTTGGGCCACTATTCTAGACTTGTGTAATGTGTATCAGATGATGATTGAATGGACATCTGTGATCTCACTATTACAAAGCATAAAAGCCACTTTCACTGCCATGTTTGTCGCGCCAGAATTGGTAGGCCTTGTGATGAGTCAACTTGTTAAATCTGATATTTTTCCTGGACGTCCACCTCTTGGCTTTGGAATGCATGGAAAGCCTTCATTTTGTATTCTTCCAGCTATCATGGCATCACATGATACAGATTGGCAATTTTGTTGACTGAGGGATCGCTATCGATGAGCTGGAGGATGTGGTTTCTCTTTTCTTAGGAAATCTTCATGGCTGTCCTTCAATTCAAACCAGTGATCTTTTGCTTGGGAATCAATCTAATAACACACTGAGCTATTAGGGAATGTGAGAACAGGTTGTAATTTGTAGTATACAAGAAGAAAAAGATTGTTACACCACCAGGAGCAAAACAATAATACAGTTATATGACAAGAATCTGTAGAACTAAGCATATGCTAAATAGTTGCAGGTCAAAGTTATGTATAAGATAGCCGATATGATTGTCTATAAAATGATTGTAGTCTCAAGTTCAAAGCTGTAGTGGATGGTGAGATATTGAGAATTAAAGTATAAAGTTTAAAACATTGTTACCCGTTTGCTTTGCACTGTATATGCACTGAATATATATGGCAACATGTATGAAATGGTTTTGGGCTAAAACACACTTTTTTCCCCATAGAAACCTATGGGGAAAAAAGTGGTTTTAGACCAAAACCGTTTCATACATGTGGCCCATAGTGTTTTTATGGTCAATACATCTATGAAATATCTTACCACCATTACCAACTTATTTTATTTTAGTGGTATTTGTTGCATCATGTTATTTTAATTACTTACTAATAAAATCTATTTATTATATTGTTTTTTGTATGTTTTCATTTACCTGGTCTGGTACATGTTTTAGTAGAGTAAATCAAAGTATTCTAGAATCAGTTTGAGATCATCTATCCTACAGCTAAAGCCTGGCCAAAACTGGGTCATTCAACAGGACAATGATTCCAAGCAAATCTACAACAGAATGGCTAAAAATAGAAAAGAATTAAAGATGTTTTGCCACAAAGTGAAATTGAGGTGGGAAACTTGCAAATTAAATAATAAGCATTTTCACCATTCATTATTAGAAATTCTGTACCATTTTTGCTTAAGCTGCTACCTTAGTGTTCCATAGTGTACAGCTAGTCTCCAGGGGATATGACCAGTGACTAGAGCTTCTCAATTCTTACCGCACATGCTAAGACATCACCTCTCCTCTCAGGCAGCTGCGGTCAGTCTATTCCCTGCCTAGTAATCACACACACTCACTGCTGGGTGAGTGTTGAATCCCAGGTGCTATCATTCTACTAATGTCCTCTGTACTCCTTAGTAATTAGTCAAACAGATCAAATAAATAAATAAAAGGGAAATAATGGGTCACATGATATGCAGTTCAAACAAAGCATACAGATAGCTGAAGCGGGACAAATCATATATGAAATGTCTTCTTGGCGAAACCCCTTTAAGGTGTTGCAATGGCTTAGACAAAGTGCATAGACAAATGCCCACAAACCTCAAAGAACTGAAGTAATGTTGTAAAAAAGAGTGGGCTAAAATTTCTTCAAAACTATGAAAGTTATTTCTGCTGAAAGTGGTTCTACAAGCTATTGATTCATGGGGGTCTACTTAGTTTTTAACACATGACTTCTATTTTGGCCTAGTTTTTGTTAAATAAATAACTAATGAATGAAACAATGCAATTTGTATGAGTTGGTATTCACCTAATTTTAAGACCTTCTGAGGACCAGATGATTTTTTTATTAAGTCCTAATATGTAATATGACAGAATTTAAAGAGAGTGTTTATTCTTTTTGATATGGCTGAAAATTCAGTCTATCATAACAATCCATGTCTTCACATGAATACAGGTCACATGATATGCAGTTCAAACAAAGCATACAGATAGCTGAAGCGGGACAAATCATATATGAAATGTCTTCTTGGCGAAACCCCTTTAAGGTGTTGCAATGGCTTAGACAAAGTCCCATAGACAAATGCCCACAAACCTCAAAGAACTTGAAGTAATGTTGTAAAAAAAGAGTGGGCTAAATTTCTTCAAAATATGAAAGTTATTTCTGCTGAAAGTGGTTCTACAAGCTATTGATTCATGGGGGTTACTTTAGTTTTTAAAAAACATGATTCTATTTTGGCCTAGTTTTTGTTAAATAAATAACAAATTTGAATGAAACAAGGGCAATTTGTATGAGTTGGTATTCACCTAATTTTAAGACCTTCTGGGGGACCAGATGATTTTTTTTATTAAGTCTATATATGTTTTATGACAGAATTTAAAGAGAGTGTTTATTCTTTTTGATATGGCTGAAAATTCAGTCTATCATAACAATCCATGTCTTCACATGAATACAGGTGTTAATTTTTGGCTTTCATAAATTATGCCAGGAGTCTGTTGTTGAGTACATTCAACAGACCCGAGATATTACAGCTACATTAAAGGAGTTGTCTCCCTTCAGAGTTTCAGAGAATGCATGAATGAAATACTCTGCCACTTCCTGGTTCAGACTGACTCAATTGCTAAGCTCCATGCTTGTACAGCTCTGTGCTGGCTTGCTTTCAGATGCTAATTAGATCAGATAGCTTCTCAAACTTACTAACAAGACTTCTTATCTGATCCCCAAAACAAATGCCCTAATATAGTTCTGTTTATTTTACATAAATCAAGCTTTTTACTGCTGAGCAGCACAGGACACTGCTGTGACCTGTGTGATGACATCACTCACTGTTATCTCATTGAACAAACAGCAGGGGGAGAATTGTTTACAGGTTAGTTACTGAGGGAACTGAAATAGCCAGCAAGGTCATAAATTCACTTGTATCTCCTTAGGGAAAACAGAGGAACAAAGCAATATATTTGGAAAATGTCTTTATTTTGTGTTCCCTACATTTTTAAAGCTATTCTTTTGTGCGGACAAACCCCTTTAGAAATATCTGAGGTGAGACCTGTATCTATTGCATTTATGGCAGATTCTGTTGGCACGCCCCCAAATTTTTTTGAATAGAAAAAAACTTTAAAATTGGTTTTCATAGTTGTATGGTTGAAAAAGAAACGTCCATCGGTTCAAAACCAAGGGTGGAGAAATGTATGGATGCCTACAATGATGATGCAGATGTCAACTGACATTTACTACATCATTTGTTATTTGTACAGTTAAAGTTTGCTGCCTTACAGAAGGTAATGTGCTAAATGTCAACTTAGAGTTTGCTTCACTGGTAAAAGGGCCCTTGGCTAAAAATTACTTTCTTTTCCCCTTTTTTTTTAAATAAAAAAACAATAAGTTTGGCTTTTATGTACTCGTGTTCTATTTTTGTTCTTTCCCTTGCACAGTTTCATTTTTCCTGTCACTAAAGGGGGAGCGAAAGCTGTTCTAGCAGAAACCCCCATTTTGTGCTTTTAAAATAGCCCGCCCTGTAATTTTTTGGAAGACACTAGCAAGGGCTTTTCATACAAAAGTTCATTTTATGTACTGATTAGAAGGCTTTTTAACCTTTTTTAATAGTTATTTCTGGAACTTTTCGCCAAAATTTTTTGTTGGACAATAGCAAAGTAAATTACCCAAGATACAATTTTATCTTTTTGATTTTTAGAAGCAATTCTAGTTTTGATTTAGACAAAGACTGAATTATTATGGCAGATTAAGGTGTGGAATTTTTAGAGAATACTTAAGCTCTTTGTCATGGTCACAACACTGGTAAGTAGAAGACAGCAGAACGGTCCCAGTACTCAGATACCCCAAGATTTTTAGAGAATACCCAAACTCTTTGTCATGGTCACAACAGTGGTAAGTAGAAAACAGCAGAACGGACCCAGTACTTAGATACCCCAGGAGTTTTAGAGAATACCTAAACCCTTTGTCATGGTCACAACACTGGTAAGTAGAAGACAGGAAAACTGTCCCAGTACTCAGATGCCCCAAGACTTTTAGGGAATAACCAAACTCTTTGTCATGGTCACAACACTGGTAAGTAGAAGACAGCAGAATGGTCCCAGTACTCAGTACACAGTGTTATGGAATTGCTACTTGAGCTATTCCTTTAACAGTCAAATAGGTGACAGAGCAAATCAAAACCCACTAAAAAAAAGGGGCCCCTTACCTGGTACCAAAGGAGTCACTCATCCTAGTTCATATAAAAAGCAGTACAGAACATGCAGTACCACAGTATACTGTAGAGAGGTGCTACTAAATACTTCATGCACTTCACTAATACAGAGGTTTTACAAGTAAAATGTTCATGATAATTAGTTGGACTTTCCATAAATCACATGGGCCGCAGATCAGCAGTGTCTGTAATGTTGTATGATGTGTGGTTTCAAGGTACAATGGTCTTCCCTGGGACATTGTATGTTGAAAATATTGTATCTTGAGGCTCTTGTAGTTCTGTAATCATGTAATCATCTTTATGACATATTTGTTTTATGCATGTTTTTTAACAAATACACTTTTTAAACTAAGGATAACTTTCATAATGCCTTAAAATGCCTGTTTATGCCAATGCATTAGGGCTTGTTCACACAATGGAAATCCTCCCAGATTGTGGTGCAGAATCCATATACATTCTGCACTAAAATTCACGTGAGTCCCGGGTGGAACAATGTTCCACTATATTAAATACTATTAAACAGGAAAAATAAGTGATGTCACTTATTCCACATGCTGTCCATACAGAAACTGCACTGGCAGACAGGGAGCAGATTAGCGTAATTCAATGGGGCTAATCTGTATCCAAGAACACTGCAAAATAGATCACACAAATTTAAAAATCTGTAGTAAACATTCTATGGAAAAATCCACAGTGTGAACATAGCCTTGTTGTATGTGCAATAAGAATGCCTAGTCAGTTGCTGGAAATTACATTAAAGGGAACCTGTCACATTGAAAATGCCAGGATCTGCCAGGATCATGTTACAGAGCAGGAGGAGCTGAGCAGATTTAGATATAGTTCTGTTGGAAATGATTTAGTAAAATCTACTAATTTGTATTCCTTATTGTGGGTTAAGAAATCTTATGGGTGGTGTTATGTGATTGACAGTTATCTCTTTATGAACACTTATACAAGGAAGGCTGTCAATCACGGAAAAGACTGCCTACTGGATTCCTTAACCAAAAATTACTAGGAATTTAAATGGATAAATCACAAATTCTCCTGCAGCTTGCCCCCACAAAACTGTTGTGAGAGGCCTCAAGATGGGGCGACACGGAAGGACAGACAGTATAAGCTCGAGCACCAGGCCCCCCAAAGCTGTCCCTGCCTACTTGTCGGCCCGACCCTAAGCGGTCGGCAACAAGTGGATGAGGGTCTCTTTACTGGTTAAGTGAAACACTAAAATAAGACAGCCTAACACAAAAGAGAATAGTCAGGCAGAAATAGGTCAAACCAGAGATAGCAAATTTGTACAGAGGTGGTAGGTCAAGAAGGTGGGCAAAAAGGTCAGTAATCCAAGCAAACATTCCAGTAATAAACACCAGCTAAATTCACAAGAGACTATCACAATCAAAGTCACAGAGACCAAGTGGTCTACTTAAAGGGGTTGTCTCACTACAAGGATTGCTTTTTATGTTAAAGATCTTGAAAAAACAAGTTACTTTGCAACACATGTCCAATAACAGTGTCCTACCTCTGAGATATACCCTCTTGTATGGGCTGCATCAGCTCCTCAGGTCGCTATAGCTACAGACCTGTTAAATCTCTCATGATAGGCTGCCAGCACTGGTTGCTATAGCTACAGACCTGGCTTCTACTACAGCCTGGTAGAAGCCTGGTAGAAGCCAGTAAACACACCCCTGAATTAAAAATGAAACCAAGAAAATAGGACTGAGGTAAGATGAATCCATATAGTGAGACACCCCCTTTAAGGGATGCCAGAGTCCCGGGGCAGAGCGTTATTGGGCCGGCCCTCTGTCATCGACACAGGGAAGATAGATGAGTGGTGAAGGCACATGTCAATCACCACTCAGTCTAAACTATCCCCAGCCCAGCACTAGGGCTAGCAGCAGTATCAGACGGGTGTGGTGGAGAACCTGTCAATCACCACACAACAAACACAGGACTGAGACATAGTTCAGACTACCACCAAGAAAACCACAATGTTTGTCACCAGATCATAGCCAAAAGCGTAGTCTCTGCCACACACCATGGGCAGAGGACTGCGCTGCAGCCTGAACAGACATAGTCATTACAACTGTGTATCAATCTGCATCTCTAGCCCTAAAACTTCCTATTGGCAGCTCAGATAGCTTGTTCAGTGTGATAGGTTCCCTTCAAGTATGCAGGTATAAAGGGGCAGCACTAACAAAAGGAGAAAGGAGTGAAAAGGATCATTATCCCATGTGCTTCCCCTTCCAATCTAGAAGAAGGGACCTAAATCAATCTTCCACTTTTTGTATTTCTTAAAGGGAACCTATCATATTGCACATGCCATCTGATCTGTGGGCAGTAAGGTATAGAGCAAGCATAGCTGAGCAGATTAATATATATCGTTTTGTAGAGCTTGGTTCACATTGTTTGAATTACATTAATGCAATTTGTACATTCATTTTAGTACAATATTTGGACACATGTTAAATAACCTACTAAATTACAAATGTGCTTGTCCCAGTCCTCTAAGGAATGTAAAATAATCTTCTTTTTAGCTATATTTTAGCACTTCTGTGTAATTTATACTAGAAATACCTCAGAAGCACAATATAAAATGAGAAGGGAACTCTGATTGGTTGCTATGGTCTTCATATATGTCCCCCGAAGTGTTTGCAAAAATATAATTGCAAATAATTAGCAACTCCCATAAAGTTTTATACACCAGTCTAGATGAAAAGTACATCATTATGGGATAGAAGTTGTCAACCTGGTCTGTTTTTATGAAGAGGTGAGTAGAAGTCTGGATAGCAGGGTGGCTGTGGATATAGCGTTTTTAGACTTTGCAAAGGCGTTTGACACTGTCCCTTATAAGCGCCTATTGGGTTCATTAAAGTCTATAGGATTATAAATAATAGTGTGTAACTGGATTAAAAACTGGTGATGGAAACATACTGAAAGAGTGGTGGTAAATGATTCCTACATTGAATGGCCCCGCTTGTACAACTCAAGTCCAAATATTTAAAGAGGCTGCATAGAATTAGGAAAACATAGTTGCTTTTTTTCTAAAACAGTACCACTTTTTGTGCCTGTTATTAAAGCTGAACCCTATTCATTTTAATGGAACTGATCTGCAACCTATGGACAGGTATAGTGCTGTTTCTGGGGGAAAAAATATTTTTTAATGCTGTACAAGAGCAGAAGCTACAGTGAAGGAAATAATTATTTGATCCCTTGCTGATTTTGTAAGTTTGCCCACTGACAAAGACATGAACAGTCTATAATTTTAAGGGTAGGTTTATTTTAACATTGAGCGATAGAAAATCCAAAACAAAATCCAGAAAATCACATTGTATAAATTATATAAATGTATATGCATTTTGCAGTGACAAATAAGTATTTGATCCCCTACCAACAATTAAGAGTTCTTGCTCCTACAGACCAGTTAGACGCTCCTATTCAACTTGTTACTGGCATTAAAGGCAGCTGTCTTCATTAGTCACCTTTTTAAAAGACTCCTGTCCACAGACTCAATTAATCAGTCACACTCTAACCTCTACAACATGGGCAAGACCAAAGAGCTTTCTAAGGATGTCAGGGACAAGAGCATAGACCTGCAAAAAGTTGGAATGGGCTACAAAACGGTTAGTAACATGCTGGGTGAGAAGGAGACAACTGTTGGTGCAATAGTAAGAAAATGGAAGAAATACAAAATGACCGTCAATCAACATCGATCTGGGGCACCATGCAGAATCTCACCTCGTGGGGTATCCTTGATCATGAGTAAAGTGAGAAATCAGCCTAAAACTACATGGGGGAAACTTGTTAATGATCTCAAGGCAGCTGGGACCACAGTCACCAAGAAAACCATTCGTAACACATTACGCCGTAATGGTTTAAAATCCTTCAGTGCCCACAAGGTTCCCCTGCTCAAGAAGTTTGCCAATGAACACTTGGATGATTCTGTGAGTGATTGGGAGAAGCTGCTGTGGTCAGATGAGACAAAAATTGAGCTCTTTGGAATTAACTCAACTCGCCATCTTTGGAGGAAGAGAAATGCTGCCTATGACCCAAAGAACACCATTCCTGCTATCAAGCATGGAGGTGGAAACATTATGTTTTGGGGGTGTTCCTCTGCTCAGGGCACAGGACTACTTCACTGCATCAATAGGAGAATGGATGGAGCCATGTACCGGAAAATCCTGAGTGACAACCTCCTTCCCTCCACCATTACATTAAAAATGGGTCGTTGCTGGTCTTCCAGCAAGACAATGACCCAAAACATACAGCCAAGGCAACAAAGGAGTGGCTCAAAAAAAAAGCACATTAACGTCTCCAGACCTTAATCCCATTGAAAATGTTGAGGAGTTGAAGCCCGCTTTCAATCGACACCTCAAAATCCTTACCCTTTCAACCACCCTGATGTATGAGTACACCATGGTGTATGTAAGGAGATGTGTAACAGGATCGCAGTGCGACCTGTTACCAGGCCACCGGGTTTAAAGCGGTTTTTGGAAGAAAAACCCCCGGGGAGTTGCTTATAAAAATTTTAAATACAAAAATTAAATTTTTTTGGGAAATTTTAAAACCTTTTGGGAAAATTTTATCTCTCGGTAAAAAAATTTTAACCTACCCAAAAATTAAAATGTTCATGTCTTTGTCAGTGGATAAATTTAAAAACAATCAGAAAGGGGATCAAATTATTATTTCTTTCACTGAAACTTTTACGTTAAAAAACAAAAGGGTCTCTAATCGGGTTTTTCCCGTATTTCATATTCTAGCTTTGGGGGCAAAACAAAAACTAGAGATGGGCAAAAATTTCTAAAAAAATTTTTTTCGGGGTTCGCCGAATTTTCCGACAAAAAAATTAAATTGGGCCCACGAATCGTGTTAAAAAAAGGGCAAATTTCCAGGCTGAAAAAAGAGCCTGAAATTTGCGGGAAAACTTTTTGGGGCCATGCAAAAAATATGCAAGGGAGCTTGGTTTGGTCTTCAAACAATGTTGGTTTTTTTTTATACACCAGATGAGTGCCGCCGTTTTTTAGAATCGTTCAAAAAAAAATTTCCCCCTGGGCATTTTAAGAGGGCCAAAACTAAAAAAAAAAACTAAAGGGAATGTAGCCTGATAAAGCATCCCCAAGAAAAACTGGGAAAAAAAACAAGCTGAGGCCGGGGTGGCAACTTTGGGAGACGAGTTGGGGGTGACGGCGGCAACCACCAGCTCATGGGGCAACAGGGGCACAATGACATTTGGAGGGGGGCCCAAAAATAGGACTGGCCACAGTTTTGGGCACAATGAAAAACAGTGGGGGAGGTCCCCGGCCCAGCGGGCCACCGGGTTGCTTTGAGGTCAGGCTTGGGGGCAAAAAATGAATTTTGGGGGGGCTAAAACAGGAGTGGGCCCCACAGAGGGGAAAAGAAAAAGGAGGAGAGTGGGGGCCCACGGCGGCAGCAGAAATAAGGCAGGCAGGGGCAAAATGCCTTTCTGGAGGTAAACCAAAACAGAAAGTACCACAGAGTGGAAACAATGACACATTTAGGGGGTCAGCCAACAGCAGCAACAGCATAGGTCGGGACAGTGGCAAAATGACATTTTTTGGGGTGGCAAAAACAGTAGTAGGTCACAGAGTGGCACAATGAACAGTGTGGAGGTCAGGGACAGCACCCAGCATGAGGCGGGCAGGGGCAAAAAAGACATTCTGGAGGTGGCAAAAACTGGGGGAGGTAACAAGGGGCCCAAAATTGACACAGAGGGGGAAAGGGAAACGGCAGCAGCCACAGCGCAGCATGAGGTCGGGACTTGGCCCCAATTTAAATTTTCTGGGGGTGGCAAAAAAAGTATAGGTCACGAGTGGCAAAATTACACAGTGTGGAGGTACGACAGCAGCGCATGGGGGTCGGGCAGGGGCAAAATTTGCTTTTGGGAGGGGGAAAAAAACTGGAGTGGGGCCACAGAGGGGAAAAAATTGCACGGGAGTGGGGGGCCCACGGAAAGCACCCAACAGCAGCGCATGGGGCCCAGACAGGGGCAAAAGGGACTTTTCGGGAGGTGGCAAAACAGAATTTGGCCCCCAAAAGAGTGGAAACAATGCCCACAGGGGTGGAGGCATGACGCACCCGCATGAGGTCGGGCCAGTGGCACAATGAAAATTCTGGAGGGGGACAAAACAGTGGGTGGGCCCCCAGAGGGGGCCAAAATGACACATTGTGGGGGTACGACAGCAGCGCATGAGGTCGGCAGTGGCACAATGACTTTGGGGGGTGCCCAAAAACTGGAGTGGGCCACAGAGGGCAAAATTAAACCGGGGTTGGGGGGGCCAAGGGCAGCACCCACAGCAGCAAAAGAGGGGGGCAGGGGACAATGACATTCGGAGGTGGTAAAACGGGAGTAGGCCACAGAGTGGCACAAGGGACAAGAGTGGGGGCCCCGGGGGCCCGGCAGCAGCAAAAGGGTCAGGCATTGGCCCCAATGAAAATTTGGAGGTGACAAAAAATGGATTTAGGCCACAGATGGGCAAAATTTGAAAAGGGAAGTGGGGGGCCCCAAGGGGCACCGCCACAGCAGCAGCTTGAGGTCAACAGGGGCAAAATGAATTTGGGAGGTGAAAAAACAGTAGTGGGGCCACAGAGTGGCACAATGAAAGAGAGTGGAGGTGACGGGGGGGGAAGCAGCTTTGAGTTTGACAGGGGCAAAAATGACATTCGGGGGGTTTGAAAAAACGGGATTTGGCCCAAGAGTGGCCCCATGCCAAAGAGAGGGGGTGACGGGGGGGCCCGGGACCCAACAGTTGAGGTCAAAAAGGTGGCCAATGAAACAGTGTGTAGGGGGAACCGGGGCAAAAACAAAAAAGAAAGCGCAGCAGAGGTCAAAGAGTGGCCAATGCACCAATTGGATGTTCGGAAACCAGAACAGAAAGGAAAGCACCCATGATTCATGGGAGTGGCCCAATGAAGAGTGTGGGGTGGGTGGCAAAAACCAGCCCCGGGTTTAAAGAATGGGGGAGGCAGATGGAAAAAAACTGCAGCGTTTGTAGGGCATCTGGCGGGGGGCGGCATCAAAATATTGGCTGAGGCAGGTGTTTGAACCCAGACTCATTTTTTCCCCAGGGGGGGTTTGAGGCGTCATGGTGATTTTGTCTGAGGGCCAAAGGGCTTTGGGGTTTTGGGGGAAAACCTGGCCGACCCAAACCCCTGTTTCATCTTGAAAAAGGGGCAGTCGTTCCAAATTTCCTGTGGACAAGGGGTTCTCCATGGGGTAACGAGGGCCCACCCGTGCCCCTGAAAACCCCCCGCTCGCATCCCCACCCCCACGGGCCCCGGCGGGGCCCGTTTTCTCCACTGCAAACTCGGCAAGGGTTGCGGCCCCCAAACCCTTTTGGTTTTGCCCAGTAGCCCGGCGGTTCTTCTAATTTGGGTGGCGAGTGCTATCCAATGGGCCCACCAACCTTTGGTTCAGGGGGGGTTTCCGGGGTCCCTGGGGCTGCGGGCCTGGCGACTACCCTCCTCACTAGGCGGGGGGAAGGGAAGTTGTTTAAATCAGTGACTCCAGACTTGGTGGCTGCTGAGGGAGTGGAAATGCTCCTACCCCCCCCCTTCCCGCAGCCCCTGGGGCCAGTATAGTGAGCACGGGGAACCCCCCGGTCAGACCTGTCAGAGGAGGGACGTGCCGCACATAGGCAGGGGGCCCAACTAAACTACGGAGGTTTTCCCAATTGTATTTGATTTTGTCCTCCCCCCCTCATTGCGGGTAAAAAAAAACCCCCTTTTTTGGGCCCCGGAAAGGAGGTCCAATAGGGGGGGAGAACCAAAGTAAATCCCTCTGCCGGTTTGCTGATTTTTTCGGCTGTTATTTCCCAGGAAAATTCAGCATGCTGCGGGCCATCTGAAACAAGTGACCCCGGGGGGGTTCCTTGCCTCCATCTCCCTGTATACGGCCCCAGGGGGTTTGCTTGGGGGCCCACCCTGCCTTGTTTTCCCTCATCTCCATCAACCCCTCCAGCGGCCTCCTCCCCCTCCTTGTCCCTGGGAAAAATTTGAATTTATCTCAACCAGACAATGCTTTTTGCTCCAATGCCCCTCCTCCTCCCCCTCTTCTTTTTTTTCAGCCCCCCCCGGAATAATTTTGGCCGCGAGATTTTGTCGCCACCCCTCCAGTCCCCCTCCCCAACGGGATTTTTAGAATCTGTTCCAGGAAAAGAAGCAGGGGAAATGACGTTTTTCATCCCGTAACCCTGGCAACTAAACAAAAACGGGCCCCCTGGGAAGGGGCCTCAAAAAACCGGCAGATGTAAACCGAAATGAGCTGCCCTGGCTGACATAAAAAGTTACACGGGGGTACTCCTGCCCGCCTGGATCATAAAAAAAACTTAAGGGCCCTTTTCCCTCTTTTTCAACAGTCTTTTCCAAACCTGGCAGGCTGGAATTCCAACGGGGGGAAACATCGCATATCAGGTGTGTTGGGGGGGGCCCGTTCAAAAACCGCTCCCTCCGAGGGGGTTTTCCCCTGGTTTTGTAGGAATGGATAAAGTGCTTGCAAAAGGTTTCCGGCCTTTTCCCTTTGAATTTTTTTGTGGAAGCCCTTCAGGAACCTTTTCAAAAACCGGGAAAAACCCGTGCGCAAATGCAGGGGCTTTGGCCCAAATTCCCCTCCTGGGTGCAGCGCGGCCCAACCAGGGTTTACCCCCCATTGTCCGTCACCATGGTTCCCGATTTCCCAATTTGGCCCCGGGGGAAAAGCCCCCACACGATTTTTTGCGCATGCCCGCGGAGCAGTTCCTCTCCTGTTTTGACTTCGTTCGCCGGGGGCCAAGCCGGGTGTAAAAAATGGGTGACACCCCCTGTCCCCTTACACATGGGTATGTTTGGAGCAGTACTTTTTGGAACTGAGATGGGGGTTTGGTGGGGAGGGGGGGAAGGAGAGGGAAACATTGGCGCAACACAGCATTTTGGAAAACGTGGTGGGAAAGCGGCGCCCTCCTGCCCCAAATTTTGTTGGTGTCCCGGGCAGGAAGCACTTTCCCACCCAGGGGCCTTTAAAGGGAAAAGAAATGGCCCTGCCCGTAGTTCAGCTCCGCGCCCGCGCGGGCCTTTGGCCCGGGAAAAAACCCGGATAAGCCAAGGCCCGGGCCATTTTTTCTTTCTCCAAAATTTATGAGTGTGGCACTCCCTTTTTTGGGAAAAAAAATTAGGTTTGGGGAAAACCTCCTTTCGCCCCGAAACAAGCCTTTTGTTCTCTGAATGGGGGCAGAGTCCCCCCTTTTTGGAAAAAGGGGGGGACGGGCAGTACCAAAACTTGGACAGGAGCACGGTCGGCTGTGCCCTTAGGGGGTTTGGCGCATACGTTTCTTTTGAAATCGCCTCGCTAACGACTGCTGGTGCCAGGGATAGGAAAGGAGCAGGAGCATTGGCCCGGGGGATGATGTCCAAAGAAAAACCCGCCCCTTTCTGCAGTGTTTGGTGGACCCTTTGATTTCGCAATGGAAATGCTTTGCCACTGGGCGCGCTGGCTGCTTTTGGCGGGGGCGGCGGGATGGACCACCACATCTGACCCCACGTTTCTCCGGGGAAACCGGTTGGGGGGCTGCATGGTTGCGCAGGGCCGTGGGGGCCAACGTTAGCCCCCCGGCCCCAAAACTTCATTTTCTCCCCAACAGTTTTCTACATATACCCATATTCGGTTCCCCCGGGTTGCCCTTTGAAAAGGGAACGGGCCACACCGCTAAAGTAGCTGTTTTTAAACCCCCAAACGTTTCCGCACTGAGTGCCTACTCCGCCGCGGCCCCGCTGGGCCCAAAGTGCCGCTACTTTTCTTGGACTTGGAAGGGGGTTTTTTTTCCCCCGGTGGCCCTTGGCCCCCGACCTCAAATTTGTTTGTACCCTGCTGACTCACCGGCCACACAACCCTTTTTGTGGCGGCCGCGGGCCTTGATGCCCCAAGCTGACGCCCTTTTTTCCTGACGATGATAAGCCCTTGCTTCACCCCCGGCCCCCCAAAGTGCGGTGGGGGCTCATCATAAATTCTTTTTTGTTTTTTCATCTCACTGGGTGTCATGATCACCGGTCTTGGTATGCAGAGGGGGTGCCCCTCACAAAAAAATGGGCCCCCCATGCCACTTCCACATCTATATTTCCCGCCTACTGCAAGAAGCAGGGGTTTTTGGCCCCATTTCTTCGCCCGCCAAGTAGCCCCCCCTCAAATTGGGTTTTTCCCCCGCTATATAGGGCGCTGAGCCCAGCCCAAAAAAGTAGATCCTGGCTGAGGGTTTTGGGTGGGACAGAGGGGGTTTTAGGGGCAGGTGAGGGGGGCCCCTCCACCCCTCCCCCGGGAAAGCCCAAATAAGGGTTTGTGTCTACCCTTCCCCCCGAAATCTTGGGGTGGGGTTTTTCATAAGTCATCGGGGGAGGAAGTGGATGCCAGTCAACCAATCAAAGAACCCTTGGGTTGTGTCAGCCCCCACGGCCGCTAATGACAGCGGCAGTTGTGGCCTCACCCAGTGGCCCTTTCTGCGCGTTCCCCCTTTCTGGCTGCGACCTTTGGGCCCGCCCCCAGGAAAAGTTTGTGCCATGGGCCCCTCCCCAGGGGGAAGACCTGCCACCCCTCTGTTGACATTCTGTTTTTTTCTAAAAAGTACGATACGTTTGATGAAGACAACTGTAAAATGATAAATTTTTCACCCTGTATTTGACCCCCAAATTTAACCCAGTAAACCCCCGGATATAAATTGCCTTTCCCCCAAATTGGGGAGGAAAAAAAATTTTCTTTGTATGTGCCGTTTAAAAAACTCTGTTTTTTTATGAAAGTTTAAAAAACCCAAAAAAGGCTTTTTAAATTTTCCTTAGGGTATGAATTTTGCTCAGAATTTCTTCTGTGGGGTGAAAAAGAAATTTTTTTTTACTTTAGTTTCAATGCAGAAAAAAAACTTAGTTTAAACCCCTTTGGGGTAAATTTTCGCAAAAGATTTTAGCAGCCAAAAAACTACCAGCTTTGGAACGTGTTTTAAAAATGGTGGTTTTTTGCGTAAAAAAAAACAAAAGAAAAAAATTTTTTAATTAACCTTCGTTTTGAATTATGCCTACAGGAAAAAAAAGTATTTTTTTGGCGGTGAAAAAACGGTTTATTTTTGGCACCCAGCAGCAAAAAACCCCGTTTTTTTTAAAAAAAAAAAAAAACCCCCGGGGTGTAAATTGCGCCAAACAAATTTAAACAACCACAAAATACAAACTTTTTAGCGGTTTTCAATGGCGTGTTTTTTAGCTACACAACAAGAGAAAAAAATTTTAATTAACCCTTTGCTTTTTGAAATTATCTACAGGAAAAATGTTTTTTTTGGCGGTGAAAAAGATGGTTTCTTTTAGTACCACAGCAGCAAAAATCAACGCTTTTAAATTAAAACCCCTGGGTGGGAAATTGCGCCCAAAAAAATTGGCAACCCCCAAACTACTGCTTTGGGAGTGTGTTACAAGGGGGGTGTTTTTTTTCGCTACACAACCCAAAAGAAAAAATTGTAATTAAAACCTTTCCCCTTGGAATTATGCAAAAGGAAAAAAGTTTTTTTGGCGGGAAAAAGACGGTTTTTTTTGAGTCACCAAGCAGCAAAAACCCAAGCTTTAAAAAAACCCCCGGGTGTTTAAATTTTGGGGCCAAAAAAAAATTTAGCAAAACCCCAAACTACCAGCTTTTTTTTGCGTGTTAACCCGGCGTTTTTTTTTACCCCTACCAACAAGGGGGAAAAATTTGTAATTAACCTTCGCCCCTTTTGAATTTTGCAAAAAGGAAAAAAGTATTTTTTTTTGGGGGTGGAAAAGACGGGTTTTTTGAGTCACCAAAAGCAGCAAAAAAACGCTTATTAAAACCCCCGGTATGTAAATTGCGCAAAAAAAAATAGGGCAGCCAAAAAAGAAGGGGAAAATTTTATTGTAAAAAACGCTTTTCTTTAAAAGAATTTTTCCCAAAAGGAAAAAGGTTAGACCCCCCTTGGATATTAAAGTGCTGGAAGTAGCTTACATGTATATGGCTGCACTGGACGCACACTGGATTTAAACCCTTTACCCCAAAAATTAAAATAAAAAACGTTACGAAAACCCGTTCGGGGAACAAGTGGCCCCCCCCCAAAAATCGCTGTTGAATCAGTTTTCAGTAAAATTTAAACAAGCAGCCGGGCGCCCCTTTCCCTAATCAGTACAGTGTGAGGAGTGTGATTCCCGCGTCGCGCCCGGATTAATAGTGCAGGACTCCGAATTCCCCCGGTCTCTGATTTGGGTTCTCCTTGCACATGTCATGCAGGTATGCCTTCTTCCCCCAGATTCTTTGCCCCTGTAAGCCATGTGTCTCAGCCTTTTTTTTCAATGAAAGCACACTTCGTTCACCCGAAGTCCCCCCCTTCCCCTTCGTTCAGAACCGAAGTTTTTCTGAAATTCTAAACGAATTCCACTTCGTTAGAATCAATTCGCCCATCTCTAACTATAACACTTTGGATAAGGTAAAAAAAAAATATATATATGGTGTTTTTTATTCACTCATGCATAGATAACAATGTTTCAACTCTTGTATTAGAGCCTTTTGTAATCAGTTTAATTTGAGAGCATGTGGCTTAAAAAGGATATGATAATTATATATTAATGCATTTTAATCAGGAAGATTATCATAAATAATTAAATGATACAAGCTATTGTTAAAAACATTAACACATAAATATAGCATATCTCATGCTAGAGTTTGCTACGTCTGTTCTAATCTTCCGATTTTGACCTTCGCTACGTTTTATGACTATTCTGCTGTTTGCGGACTGCCCTTACCTTACACCTGTTCTCTTACCATGGTGCCCATGCAGGGACACTGCCTGTCCAGACCATCTGCCTGTCCCTAACTACAACTCTGCCTGTCCCTCGGTACCTAGTTGGGACCTCAGCTGTCATCAGTTCACTGCCGGGAACTCTATCCTGCCTTGCAGTGGGCTCCATTGAAAACTCCTATCCCTGGCATAGCATTTGTCAACACTCATGGTTATTTTGCGGTTTCAACTACCGGCATTACAGATCTATTAAAGTCTCATCTTCTCAACACATGTTTGTGAAAGTATATCTTGACATGATCAAAGGAGATCTCTGAGGATCTCAGAAGCAGATGTGTTGTTGTTCATGAGGCTGGAAAAGTTAACAAAACTAGCGCTGAGCGATAAAATCGCACAAAGTTGAAATCGGCAGATTTTCACTAAAATCTAGGTTCCGCGATGAACAGGTTATTTTTCTTAAAATCTGATCAATAATCTGAATCGCGGATTCAGATAGCACCATTTTCAGCGCTTCCTGTAATTTTGGCAGACAGCCAATTAGCGCAGAGCACTGAGGGGGTGAAGAACGTCACCAGTGGGGTGTGGGATCTCATTGGCTGCTGAAATCACATGACCTCATTTTATGTATGTGAATGCACTTCCTGCTCGCTGTCATTAGCTTCTATACAGCGTACAGAACAGATCACTCTCTCTCTGAACAGCTTTTTAAAAAGCTATTACAGATTGTTTCCCAGTGATTTTACAGCTCAAAAGATTTTGGATAGGGTTGTTAGCTTAGGGTACAGGAAGATTACAGAATTCTAGTTAGTTTTAGTTAGAGCTTTGGAAACAGCTCCAGTGCTCTGAACAGCACAACAGCATGGGGGGCTCCTCTGATTTTGGGGGGGAGATCCTACATCAGAGATATTTCTCCTCTCAAGCCACTGTGATATAGCAGCAAATTTTATTCCTGCCAGCAGCCAGCATCCACACCAGCCTCAGTTCAGGATGTCAGTTTCTTTTGGGGTGCAAGTCTGCATTTCTAACTCATATTTGTGCTTTCAAGCCACTGTGATATAGTACCAAATTTTAATCCTGCTGAGCCAGCATCCACACCAGCCTCAGTTTAGGGTGTCAGTTTCTTTTGGGGTGCACGTCTGCATTTCAACTAAAATAGTGGTTCAAAGACTACTTTCTTCCAGCACTTTTTAATCTGTGGGTCATGCGGGTTTTGGGTCATGCTGTGGTACAGGACAGGGATAGTCAATGTCCAGTTCAACTAAAATGCTGGTTCAAATATTACTTTCTTCTGGCACTTTGTGATCTTTGGGTCATGCAGGTTTTTGGGTCATGCTGCGTTACAGGACAGGGATAGTCCAATGTCCAGTTCACTAAAATAGTGGTTCAAAGACTACTTTCTTCCGGAACTTTTTAATCTGTGGGTCATACTTGTTTAAGGGTCATGCTGCGGTACAGGACAGGGATAGTCAATCTCCAGTTCAACTAAAATAGTGGTTCAAGACTGCTTTCTTCCGGCACTTTGTGATCTGTGGGTCATCCGGGTTTTGGGGTCATGCTGCGGTATCTGACAGGGATAGTCAATGTCCAGTTCACTAAAATAGTGGTTCAAATACTTGTTTCTTCCGGCACTTTTTATTCTGAGAGTCCATCAAGGGCATCTTTGCTGGTTTTGGGGTTATGCCGCTGTAAAAGAAACCAATAGTAAAGGTCTTATTGAAAAAAAAGCTTATTTCCTGCGCTTCAAGGCAATCAAAATGAACAGCAATTACTGGGTGTCCACCCTCCTTGATCCATGTTCCAAATCAAAAGTCAGCAATTTACTTCAACCCACTTCATTTGAAAGTAGAAGGCAGGAATTAGAGACCGTGCTCGTAGATCAACTGGAGACATCTGATATGTCTGCTTCACTATCTAATGTCACAGTGGAACAACGTAAGCAATGTGCCAGCAGTAGAATAGCAAGTAGCCGTAGCAGCAGCAGCATTGGAAAAAATATTTTTTGAAATCCTCAATTTCTTATTGCGAATTTTTATTCTGAGGGTCCATAAGGGCTTTTTTTGGTGGTTTTGGGGTCAGGCTACTTTATAATGGATGCCAAGGGAGCCAATAGGGAAGTATTCCTGTCAGAGGCCGGAATCATAAAGGGGCCCGGTGATATGTTAAAAATAGGAAGTAGTAATGGGTGTGCGCCCCATTAGATTTAGCTGTATGTGGCCATGAAATAGATGACTGAAGGCAGCCCTGGCTCTCACCGCACCCAATGTAACTAGGGCCCTGCCAGCTGAACCTCTGCGTTCCCCGTTGGGATGTTCTTGCTGCCACCAGCAACACATATATGACAAGTTGTTGGTCCCTGGTGCAAAAAGTGATAGGGGTCTCTTGCCATTTTTCCCTGTTTCCATTTCCAATACCGGTGTCAAAGGGGCCCCATAGCAGCTGCTACCACTGTACCTGCTGTGGCTACGCCGTCCTCATATTTTCGGTTAGCCATTGAAAGGAGTGATTTATTTTAGCCTGTGAATTTTTTTCTGTGACTCTTGTAGCCTAATTGTCTTGCCTAAGACATAGCATATATCCAGTTTACTGTTGTGGATGATAATTCCAGCTTCACCTCACCTGTTTGGTTGTAAAAATTAATCTGGTGTTCCTCTCCTATAGACTTTAATGGGAATCAGAGATTAATCGACATCGAGGATCGACAATAGGGGAGATGATTCAACATAATCTGAAATCTACTCGATGCAGATTATTGGCCGAATCGCTCATCACTGAACAAAACCATTTCTAGATTATGTACAAATGAAGAAATGTTAAGCTCATTATTATCCTCCCCGGAAGTAGTAAACCACAAACATCATAGCAAGAGTACAGCATACATTAATCCACAAGGTCACAAAGAAAGCTTGGTAACCTCTAAGCACATAAAGGCTTAAATTACAGGAGGACACTAAACAACAATGGTGTGCAAGGAAAGATTACAAGAAGAAAGCCGCTGCTCTCCAAAAGAATCATTGCCGTCCACCTGCAAGTTGCTGAAGATCACATGGACAACCCAAAGGCTATTGAAACAACGTTTTGTGGGTGTGTGAAGCCAAAATAGAGCTTTTTGGTTTACAAGAGAAGTGTTATGTTTCGAGAATGGAAAACACTATGGGAGACATGTATGGAACTAGATGGATCAAAGTGCATTTTCGCATCTATTTTTCAGTGTCAAATGCGTCTGAATGTATGAAAGTAGTTTTTGTGCGCTCATAAATAGTGTCTAAAGTTCATCGCACCTCATCTGTGTGTTTGGCGCATTATGGAACTTAGGCGCATTAGTAATGTGCCAAACATGTATAAAGGCTAGAGATAGGCTGGAACTAAAAGAAACGTCATTAGAATAGCATATCAGTGAATAGAAACTATGGCACTGATTTTGCTTGGTGAACCACAGGCCTGCTTGGCGGACCCTGTGGTTTGCTGGCTCTTGCTGTACTTAGAATAAAGGGTGACAGCAGCAAAAAGAACTGTCAAATTGAATGTAGTAAAAATTAAAAATTAAAAAATCTGAACAACATCTTAAGTAGGTTATTTTATGTAAAATTAGTTTTTGATTCTATTAATTTTAAATACATTTTATAGGAGATATTTTTATATTTTTGGGGGTATTATATAATTTTATAAATTTTATATGATAACATTTTTTATTAAATCTAAATCATTTAAGTTTATATAGTTTGATAATTATCATAAATTACTTTTTGTTACTGTACTGGTGTAAGTTGAGAAATATTGGACATTTTTTTTCTCTAACAGCAAATCTAGCTCCACTTCGACTCTTCAGGCTCAGGCAAACCACATTAAAATAGGTCTGCCTGTTTGAGCAGTAATGTGCCAAGTTTTGCCGAACCACATTCATATATGTGTCTAATATTATGAGTGTGGTGCGCAATGCCCCCTCATGTAAGGCACATTAAAAAGTGTTGAGTCTTATGAACAATGCGCCTAACACATTTGTTTTCCGCATTAGACATCGCAGCCGGCTCACTTTAGCGCATTTTACGCCAGAAAAGGGTGAAAAACTCGATCATACATGTCTCCCTATATTCCATGAGGTCTGTTATCAAACTGCTTGAGAAAGGATCCAGTGTGGGAGATGAAATGTTTCTCTGCACAGATGAGTGAATAAGAATAAAACACAGATGAGTGAATAAGAATAAAACAAATTATTATAAAATATTCATTTACTTTATTCATTTCTATCTTATCTGGCTGCAGTTTTCTTCTTTTTTATAAAGAGACATATAACTCTCACCACCATAGTGAGTTTGCCTTTTCTATTATTTTCTGATCCTGATAAGGATATGCCCTCTGCAGAGAAAGTGTTTTTCTGTCCTTGACGGTTGGCCTCGTTCACCGGCTTTTTTTTGGGATGATTGGGGGCCGATTGCGCGCCGTTTTTTGCGCTGCATTTCGGCTAAACCCGCCCCCAGAAAAATACGGAAAACCACAGTTCTCAGGTTTACGCGCGTGAATAATGCAATGTCAATGGGGCCCGGGGGAGCCCCCCCCGAGGCGCCCCGCCCGCCCCTTATTAAAGCCGAAAATGGGCGAACCGTCCCGCAATTAGGGCTTGAAAAAAACCCGTGTGACCTCCCTTTACGTTGTCTGCTAACGATAGACTAGGAAGTATTAAGCAGTTATTTAGAAAAGACCCCCAGTAAGGGCCCTTTTTTTCATTGATTTTGAAGCTTCTTCAGACCCTCATTGAATTCAGCAAAAATGTGGTAAAAAAATAACGAGTGCATTTTTTTAAAATTAAAAATGGAGGACCCCTGAGGAAAAACGCAACAAATCTATTGTAGTCAATGGGATTCCTCTGATGCCAACGGTGCCTGTCATTTAATGGATCCACCAACATCTCCACAATGAAAACTTTAAACTGAACCTCTGAAGTAGGTGTGAACCTAACCCAAGTTATCACAAAATTAGGCATGAATAAAGTAAGTCTTTGCATGTTTTCATCTACCATATTTAATGAACGATGGATAATTCCTTGAAGAGAAAGGTTGTTACTTTCTGTGATCAACACTTACAGATATGTAAAACAAGTAATACAGCATGGTATAAACAACTTAATGCAGAGTTACAGGATACATGCTAAAACCTTATTCTGGAATTTAGATGGATGACAATTTCTGTGGAATAAAATGGCATTATATAAATGGGTAAAATAAATAAAGATAGTAAAAAATTTTATACTTTGGTGAAACATCTTCAGGAAAGACCCATGTAACTAATAGGTCATTTGTAACAAGAAGAAATAAGTAGTGGTCAATTGAACTAGTCATGTAATATTAATGATTTTTTTTTTTTTTTTAGACAAGAACTTAACAACCGTCCACCGACTTTAGACTCTTTTTTACTGCAAAATGAGTGGAACAGAGCTGCATTTTAAAAGCTCTGTTCCTAGAGCAGTCTCTGTAAGCAACAGAGAGTGGAGGAAATCTCCGATCCCTTGGCGTTTAACCCTTTGAATGCTGTGGTCAGCATAATCAAAGGGTTTTCCTCTGCTCCATTGGGTGATCGGGACTCCCGGTGACTCGATGGAGCTGGGGAACATCTGTAGAGTCAGCGCTGGGGACCCGGAAACCCAGAGTAGTCCAGGGCTGTCTGTATGCAAAATGCACCAGGGCACCAGGTACTCCCTGACTGCAGCTGTTTTCCTATGAACCGAAAGTTGTATATTAGCATATATGTATCTAATACATTACCAAATGTAAAAAAAAAGTGTTTAAAAAAGTTACAAATTTTGTGAAAAAATAAATTTAAAAAATAAAAAATAAAAATAAATATTCATTAAAAATTATTGTGCTTTTTACTGCAAAAAAAAAACCCATACAATACAGTGGTACCTTGGTAAAAATCTTTTTTCCTTTCCCAGATTTTGGTTATCCCAAAAACTGGATTATAAAATTTGAATTTTCCCCTGGGAAAATTAAAGGGGGAAAACAAGTAATAATAGCATTGGATTTTTGTTTTCATCCCACAATGCTCTCCTGTTCCCCCAAAAGGCAGCTGGATGAGCTTTTAATGGCACAGGTGTGAATTAGTAATAAAGGTGATTCAACAGCCTGTTGATAAAGTTTTTTATAACAAAAAATTAAGATTAAAAATCTTTCCGAAAATTCTACACCCAAAAAGGGAATACCCAAAGACGCATTTGAATTTTTTTGTGGTTTTGGGGAAATTTTTTTGGTTGCGCATTTATGTTTTTCCTTTTAAAATTAACGGGACATTAAAAAGACATTTTTAGGGCTAAACGCATCTAAATAAGTACCGAAAGTGTGTATGTATTTGAAAAAGTTTTTTAGCACCAAAGGAACGTCCCCCTTTTTTCCTATGGGGTTTTACATGCGTCAAAGTATCAAGAATTGGGGCTGTCACTTTTTTTTAGATCCCCAAATCGCGATAAAAATTATGGTATGTAAATATGTTTGTAAAAAACAAAAGTAGTATTTTACTTTTAAAAAAAATGAGAATGATGGAACTTTGTTAAATAAATTTTGCTACTTTTACAATACTTAATATGTACCCAAAAACGTGTTTCAAATCGCCGGTGAATAACTTGCAGTGGGGTTTAAGTGGCGAGTCTGGGAAAGTAAGTGAGAGAGTCCAAAACCCCCTCATACACCTGAAAACCTGAAAAACCCCTTTTTTCAGGGTTTCCTAACTTCATAAATTTTCATACTTTCCCCCAAAAGCTGTTGCCCCTCCTCTGTCTCTTTTCCCTCCTTGTAAATTGTAACCCCCGCGGATAGGGTTTTCTTCCTCTGTGTGCAATTGTCTTATCCTTTCACTGTACTGTTTTACTTTGTAATGTATGTAACCCCCCCGAATGTACAGCGCCCCGGAATCAAGGCGCCTTAAAAAAAAATAATAATATTTAAAATAATAAAATAATAAAAATAATACAACTGTTTCTTACTCAGAACGGCAGTTTCCCAAGCAGTCAATTCCCAAGTAAACCGGGCAGGAGTGAGAGGTAGGTGAAAAAGATGTGGGGGGCGTGGTTATAAAGGTTGGCCTTAGAGAGGCCCATTGTGTTTGTAATAGACCCACTGGGGTCCCCTAAAGCAACGCTCCCCTCGGAAGAAAAACGGCTCTAAATCCTTCGTCCTCACTTGAGATAACCGGCTGAAGGTTGCGCAGAGTTTCTCTGTTACACATCTGCTGCCATACAGGTCCGGACCACCTTGAGTCTTGTTCAAAACAATGTTTTATCCAAAAAACAATTTTTTTAAGTCCAAACGGATTTATACCAGTTTTGGGGTTTTCCCAAAAAGTCAAAGTCCTTGTGTAGGTATCAAACAACCAAAATTCCCATAGAATTAGTTAAAGGTTATTTAGTTGAAATGTGAAGGTGTAAAAAATGCAAAAAAAAAAACCCCTTTTTTTGTTAACGTGGAAAAAAAGTAAAAAAAAAAATTGAGAATTTTTTTGTAAACGTAAATAGCCCCAAAAAATTAAAATTTCTACAAATTATCATTAAAGATAAAAAAGTTGTTGAAACACAAGGAGGCAAAAACAACAAAATTTAACTGGTCATAAAGGCCTTTTCAGGCATGGTGCTTAAGAGGAAAAAAGGGTGTTCCGGACTTAAGAATTTAAAATTGCCTCACGGACGTTCCTGGTTAGTTCCGGTGGCCGGTCCGTACATCCCGGTCATAAGCAGTGAATGGTCTTCGTTCACGTGACAGCAGCAGCCAATTACAGGCCACAGAGGTCACGTGCAGATAACATTGTGGCTTGTGACTGTCACGTAAACGATGAGCATTCACTGCTTACATCCGGGATGACGGACCGGCCGCCAGGACTGAACAGGAGCAACCGGGAGGTAAGTATGTGTCTTAACTAGTGTTGATCGAACCGTTCGAGAAAAGTTAAGTTCGAGTCCAACTTTTCAATTTTTAGAACGCGAACCGGACTTTTTATGGTTCGCTCAAGTAAAAGTTTGATTATAAATTGCGTTCGACACGCCATTTTAATACATTTTAGTGCCTTTATGCACTTTTGGCGGCCATCCAATCAGTGCAGATCACATAGAAGTGTCAAAAACATCATCCCTGTGGTGTAGGGCTGTCATTGGCTGCTAAAATCACATGACCATGTCATATATATTTCACTGTATTGTATTCAGATCGCCATTTCCAGCTCACTCTCTTTACTGTACAGACCTCTCTGTCTGCTTGCTTGCATGCAGGCACAAGATTTGTTTATTAGCGTTTTTAGACAGGAAAAAGCTACTATTTAGAAAAAGTTAGGGGGGTGTGCAGCAAGCTTAGGGAATAAAGACTTATTTTAGATAGCATTTTCCTCTCCTTATCAGCAATAGTTAGGGAGTTTGGTATTGCGGGCTGCATCTTTCCCACCCAGAAGCTGTTATTTGGTGACATTTGCAGGCTCACATAACGCCTAACTCTCATATACATCTTTACTCATATAATCATACTCAGTGCCCAAAAGTTCCGCTTTTGCAGAATTGGGGGTGAAAAAAGTTTTATAACACACCGTCTGCAATTCTCCTATGCAAAGCAATATATTTTAAATAATGGTTGGTTGGTGAAAATTATACTGTTAATTTTTGGCAGTTTTGTGGGTGAAATACCCTTCAAATATACTGTGTGTTTTTGACATACAGATATATATCCAGGAAATAGAGTTCTCTCTGTTGCTATATCTTACTCAACGCAAAAAAGTGTAATTATGTCAGATTTTAAGTCCACATAACGCTGAAATATACTAGTGCGTTACTGTGATCCATATATATATATGTTACTACTATCCTGTTACCTTTTATACTAATAAAATTCATGGAAAGGACCCCGCTGGATATCCTGTTTTTGGATCCATTCACAAGCAAGCACATCGTCAGTCGCAGGACCGTCAGGACCGTCGTCGCTTTTTCATTTCCCTGTTCATCTCATTACTGATCAGCTGCGCCCATCTGTTCTTCAGTGTTTAAAAGACCCTGCATCCAGCGGTTTTTAACTCCTCTTCCTCTCAGTCTCGGCCACAAATGTCATCATCATCATCAGTCCAACCTGAAGCAAACACAGGCCAAATGTCACAACCCAATATACAGATCACACCAAATAATCCATATTCTGAAGAGCTCTTTGATGACACAATGTGGTTGGGGTCAGAAGGCACTTTAAAAGATCAAGAGGTCAAAAAGGATGATTTTGTCTGCTCTGACGCCTAATCGCTGATGCCCCATTTTTGATTATAGCCCCTGACAGGAGTACTGCCCGTACTGCCCTATTGGCACCTCTGCCAATTACCATGTGCCATTTCCAATACCGGTGTTTTCTTATGTGTGAAAGGGGCTTTTGGGCCCCCTCAGGATTCAGGACCCCGTAGCGGCTGCTACCACTGCACCCTCAATAACCACGCCCCTGCCAGCTGAACCTCCATGTTCCCCGTTGGGATGTTCTTGCTGTCACCACATATATCACATGTACAAAGCTTGCAAGCAGAGGCGTAACTTGAAGTTCTTGGGCCCTGGTGCAAAAAGTGAAATGGGGCTCCTGTCAGTTACTGTGTGCCATTTCCAATACCGGTGTCTTCTTTTGTGTCAAATGGGCTTTTGGGCCCCCTCAGGTTGCAAAGCCCCATAGCAGCTACTAGTGCAGCACATCCTATAGCTACGCCCCTGCTTGCAAACTGTCCTCATCTTTTCAATTAGCCATTGAAAGGAATGAAGTATTTTAGCCTCTCAATTTTTTTCTGTCACTCTTTGAGCCAAATTTTCCAGTATCCAGTTTACTGTTATGGATGGTAATTCCAGCTTCTCTGTACCTGTACCTCTTAACCAGAACATCTCCTGTAGACTTTAATGGGGCTCGAAGTCCGAGTTCAAATCGAACTTCGAACCAAACTCACAAAAGTTCGAGGTTCGAATTGAACTCGAACGTTTTACTGTTCGCTTAACACTAGTCTTATTTTCTATTTTTTTATTATGTCCTGATAGACAAATGAGCATTTTTAGGTCCCAGAACACCCCTTAAGTCCCTGAGTTAGTTCTTTTGACAGTAATTCATCGGTATCATGTAACCAAAATCAGACTCAGTCATTCAAAAGATCTAATTTTTCTCTGTTTAGCTGTGAAATGAATATGGCCGCCTGTAGTTTTGTTTATGACTATTTTGAAATAATGTCATTTTAAACACCCACTCCAGATTCCACGCTGGTTATGCAAACCTGGAACCATGTCACTTAGGTATAACATTCTCAGCATATAGAACTAAAATGCAAAGATTGGAAGTAATGGCTTAATTATGTGTTACTTTGTCAGGCATGCATAATATGCGAGTACACTTAGACATTTTTGTTTTACTTTTGAACATTGACTAGATGTGCATTTTTCACAACATGTAAACATTTTATTAGTTTATTTAAAAATGCTATATGGCCTTAAAGTATTTGCAGCCGCTAGCTTCAACCAGTTGGAGCTCCCTCCTGAACTTCATGTTCACAGTAGCATCATAGATTCAATTTTTAACCTTTTTCCACATATTCACATACTTAGACTTAAGATGAAGGCAGTACATGACCACATTATAATATATGTGACTTTGGGCTGGCGGAAACAGGAGTTATAGAGTTATTCAAACGGGATTGAATATAACTGTGATCGCAGTTTGGTTAACCTCTTTGTCACTGCAGTCAGTTAGGATTGTGTTGCTGTCAGACTTGGTCTTTTGTTTTCTGCAGCCAGCAAATATAATTGCAGGCGAGGGCTTAGTTACAACACGTTAAAGTAAAGCTACCTGTTAAAGCATACTTAGGTCTACTGGTTAAAAAAAAGAACAAAATTATGTCAGAATTGTGCAATCCCCTAATTAAAGAGTCCTTTACATTAAATACAATTCTTAGTGTTTCAATATGTAAACTTTGTATTATATCGTACTAGGGATAATTGTCCTTTTCCTCATCTCCAAATAGTATACTGTTCCCTTTTCAAAATCTGCAGATTCTCTATAAATTTTGAAAAACTTCCCAACTTACCAAAAATTTCATCTAGTAAAAACTGTAAATAAAAAACATAGAAGAGGTGAATGCTGTTTCTTTAAAAAAGTCCGTGTATTAGATAGAGCAGGGCCAGACGCCAGTGGAGCCTGGTGGGAGGCACGCAGGACCTGGGGTGGAGGGAGGGAGTAATGTCATGGAGGGAGGGGAATCACTGCAGAGGAGTTAGCTGAGCCCAGGCGGGAGGAGATCAGACAGCGCAGGGACAGCGTGAGGAGTAGTTCACTGTCACAATGTGCACACTCTTCTCTCTAATGTCGGCGATAGATTCGCTCTTCGTGGAGCTTAGACTTGCACCTTTCTCCTGCTTTGCTGACTGGCTGGGGAAGCCATTAGGGGGCATTATGAGTGGGGCAGTAGCTGAGGAGGCTGACCTGACTGTTAGCAGCCAGAGCGGAAGCAGAGCTAGGCTTCCAGTGTGGCTCAGCCATGAAGTGGCACCCAGGGCCCAGCATAGTCACAAAAAACCCCTCAAGGGACTCTCCAGTCAGTGGTCTGCATTCCACTGCTCAAAGCCGCAGGTCGAGGGCCAGGAGAAATCCACGGCAGGGATGTAGGCCTCACTCGGTTGTAAGGCTGGGGCTTTTTTGGGGCTGGAATGATGGCTTTTGGGATCACAGTTCCTTCGCAGTCCGGAAGAGTACTTGTCCTAGTCATATACATTTTCCCTGGGTGGGCCAGGTGGTAGGGTCACCAGGTCTCCCCAGTTCAGTTAGGCTAAAGTCACAGCCAGGTAGGGTTCTCAGTTTGTGTAATTTGGTGGATAGTTTGAAGGACCTTGTGGCACATGTGAAGCAAGAGTTGGATGTGCGTCAGAATTTGTCCCTGGTGTCAGCTTGGTTGTTCCTTTGAGGGGGTGCCCTGGTGAGTGGACTTGGGGTGGTTAGCTTGTCAGGTGTGCATGCGGAACTGGCAGACAGGCGAGATGGGGGGGTTACCGTGTCCGTACAGAGAAGGAGCAGTGCAACAGTGCGCGTTTACATGATAGGATGAGGGGTGAAGTTTATGTTTGTTTTTAGGACCCATTTGGGGCTCATTTAAAATCTGAAGTTAAGGAGAAGATCTGGATGGATGAATATGTGGAGATATTCTGCCCTTCTTCTGTTTGAAAAATTAAATTTCGCAAAAGGAAAAAAGGATGATAGGAAGAAAGAGGGAGAGGAGAAACGGAGGTGGAGGCTGATTCCACAAACTTTTACCAACTGGTTCCGGGCATTCGTTATCTGGAAAAAGGCACCGAAGCATGGTGCCCTTTTTTGCTAAATGGGCACCACTGGGAAAGCGATCGAGTATATGAGGGGCAGGCTTGGCTCAGGTATGATGAACAATTTAAGCAGCGGAAAGTGGTGTGGCCGCATATTAGATGGAACCACAAGGATATTGGCTTGTGGTTGAGGGTGATGGCCTCAATGCTTTATAAGCAGTGCTTTCCTGGGTGTGTTGGATAATCTGGCTAAGCAGGAATGGCTGGAGGGTTGCGTTAATCCGGGGGGCAAAAGTTTGGACTGTGTTGACAGTTCAGTGAGACGATGTTCATGTTTGGAACCAGCTGCAAGTTTAAGCATTTCTCCTCCTAATGCAGTAGGACCTCTCATGGAGCAGCACATTGCTTCAGGAAAGGGAAGGAAAACACCCCAAATAGCAATAGCCAAGGAGGTGACTTCCGTGAAGCTTTACATGATGCAGCCATATCTACATAGATAGTGGTATTGTTTTTTGAGCTAAATGAAGGGCAGATTTGGTTTTGTCTCTTTTGGGCGTTGTACCTAATAAAAAGCCAAATACATTTCGGCTCGATCAATCACTACCTTTCTTTTCTGCGTGGGTTGGCAGTAAACAATTGCATTGATCCTTGTTTGTTCGGTTGTCTATACCTTGTTTGATGCAGCAGTGGAGTGAGTGCAGTTAATTGGCTGGAGGTCCATGTTGGCCCTGTGAATTCCCAAGTTTGTGTTACTTTATTGCGGACTCTGGAGTGGGTTGCAGGAATTTTCGCGGTTCTGTTCGCTCTGGACAAGACGGAGGGTCCAACTACTCCCTTTAGTTTTTTGGGAATAGTTTGTGATTCCCACTTGATGGAATGTCGTCTGCTGTAGGATAAGCTGGAGTCATTACGGGGCGAGGTTCAGAGGGCGCGGTGACTGAGGAAAATTCCTCTCAGTGATTTACAGTCCCTTTTGGGAAAATTAAATGTTGTATAACCAAGGTGACAGGGGACGTTCAAGCCACTCATGATTATGTGCATCTTGCTAGGGATCATATGGAGGATTTAGTGGTGGAGGATTTTTAGGGCAGTATAATGGACATTTGTTGTTTATGGCTGAGGTGGTCAAGAATTTTAATGCTGAAATGTTTACTGATGCGAGGGGCATTGGTTTTGGGGCCTATTGTCGGAGGCGCTGGTGCGCTGTGACATGGCCGGACAGGTGGGTAGAGGCTGAGTTGGTGAAAAACCTTGCTTTTTTGGAGCTTTTTCCCATAGAGGTTGCAGTGACAATTTGGGATGACAAATTCATAGACAGAAAAAATCCATTTTCATTGATCATTTGGGAGAAGTGATAGCAATCAATAATATGTTGGCTTCTTACCCACCAGTGGTGCAACTTCTACATTATCTGATGCTTGCCTAAATGCGTGGGTGGAAGAAGTTCACAATCCGGGAGTTCAGAACTCACTAACCGATTCTTTGTCTCATCTGCAGTGGGAGCATTTTTGGTCCTTGCACCGGAGGTGGAGTCACGCTGCAGTCCCAGGAGAAGAGTACCACTGCATCTGTGGAATTTGATGTTCGAAAGACAAAACTGATGATTGGGCATCCCTTGTGGTTGGTACATGGGTGGCCTATGTTTCGGCTTGGCGGCAATGTGAGACTTCGCGTTTTAAGTTAGGGAGGCTTAGGGATGAGAAGAAAGATTTTCTCTTTGGCTAGGCCTAGAGAGGTTGGCAACACCCAGTTTCATTTCAGTTGCTTCAACGGCTGTGTTCTATGGTTGGGGGTATTTTACAATTCTCTATTTGAAGTGGTATTGTTCCACCTTGGTTTTTCCTTAGTATTCTTTGGGGCTATGAGGGTGGGTGAACTAGTGTCTTCTAGCACAAAAAGGCGATTAGAGTCAAGGTAGTCAGCTGGGTCAGGCTGGAATTTTGGATTTGCCGAACCAAGAGCAATCAGGGAGGGAAGGGGCCATGTGTCGTGGGGTGCATGGGGCTAGTATATGTCCCATGGCATGCCGCTCACCGTTTTTGGAGGTCATGCCTTGAAGAGCGGGTCCATTGTTGTGTCATTAGGGTGGGTTGTTCTTCTCACGTTATCAGTGCAAAGTGGTTTTTAGGTTGGGATTGTGGGTTGGATGCTTCACAGTTGGAACCACGTTCAATTTGTATTGGTGCAGCCACAGAAGCCACAGAATTGGGGACTGCAGCCCGATGTGGTTGGGCAAATTGGAAGGTGGGAATCTGGGGTTTACCAGTTTTATACTCGCCCACAGTTGGGTTTGGTGTTAGGTGGAGACTGATGGTGTGTTTTTTGTACGGAGAATGTGGGGTGTTTAGTTTGGTTTTTTGCTTCATGCATGTTGTTAGCTTTCTTTCTGTTATGGAGGAAGTCTTCTGGGCCTGGTATGGGTTATCGGGCATTACTACATATTTTGGGGTGCACAGCGAGTGAATATGCGGGTGGGTGGTAGGGGCAATTGATTTAGGGGCTTGCCCTTGCCGGGAGCTTATTGGGGATATTCACCATGATCTTTTATGCTTGTGGTCCCTGTTCGAGTGATAGTGGTCTGGTATGAGATTTTCCCCAGGAAAAAATGCCAAGCGGCCATGTCTGTTGATCATCTGAATCGGGCCGAATTAAGGTCAATAGGGCAATTTCGGCACCTTGTAGCAGAAAATGGTAGTTTTCATGCGGCGTTTTTAGTTGGAGACTGGTCAGGGTAACTTCTGTTTGCAGGATGGAGTTCACCTTAACACAGTGGAAATTGATATGTGGGTGTTGGGTATTCAGGAAGGAAAAAGGGGACACTGGTGTGGGATGTTCCAAATATTTGAGGTTTTCAATACTTGCTGGCAGTGGCGGTTGGGGGTCCTTGGAGTTGGTGGAAAATATTTTGGTGGTTGGGGCATTTCAGAATGGTTATGGTCCCCTAATTTATGGTTACAATTAATTTGGTCTGGCAAAAGTGGTGATAACAAGGTGGGGTCCCTGTGAGTCAGTGGTTAACTTTGCCACAAAATCATGGCTTACGGTGCCTCCGAGCTGGTGCTAGCGGCTGGGGATAACTTGATCAGAGCACTCAGATTTCATCTTGGAAGTATGGAAGTATGGAGCCAGCATTTGTAGCTCCAGGGGCCGCCTTTCCCTTTGTTGTTATGGGTATTTAAATTTAAAGAATGCATCTGTTTTTGTATTTTGTTAATAAAAGGGCTGCCATGGCCAATTTTATCCAAAACAGTGTCTTAGTCTTTTGTGGGAAAAAATGGAAAGGATAAGAAGGGTGGAGTAGCTATAGTTTTGGGCAGTTAAGTGTTGCGGAATGGAGGAAAAGGCAGGCACTTAGAAAATGCTAGGGGAATATAGGAGATCTCCATTGGTAGGTTCATGTTTACAGCATACAGCACAAATTTACATTGCAACTCCATTATGCAAACTGATAGAGAAAATATACATTTACAGAAACTATCAAAAGAAAGGATCCAAGTATGCAGGGTAGCCCCAACATTTCCATCTCCACGTGTACACACTTAATAACAACAATTCAGTACCCGTGGCACAGCGGCAGTATACTGCTTGTCTTTGAAAACTCCAGAGGCTGAAGTAAAAATAGTGTAGGTTGCAGATGGATGTGTTTAATTGCTTCAAAGAGACAAAAAATGCCTTTGAAGGACAGGAGTGCATCCAAATAAAGTTGCATAGTCCATCATACTTTTTAAGGAGACAACATAGATTCTTGCAGTTCCGTTGTCCTTAATGAGAGAGAATGGGACCAAAGAAATTAATGTATTGTAGAAGGGTACAAGGTGACATTGTGAATGGAAGGCATATGTGAAGTAAAAAGCCAGGAATTTCATCTCTGTCAGTAACACTAGGTTACTGGCATCTGTTTATTAGCTGATAGAACAGTTGCCTTAAGCAGCTGATCCGGGTCGGGCTTTTTACTGGAATGGCCAAAGAGATGGGTGGGATGGTTATTCTTACGATCTAGGTCCAGGTGTGTAAAAGCCTGATGTTACAGGAAGACAGGGGTGTATTCCAGGTCTGAAGTTGCTTTATACTGTAGTGTGGACAATTTGTGGGTGGAAGCTGTAGTGTGCTCTACCATCGCATATAAGGCTGGCTAAAGACCGCAAAACACTCCTGATACATCCTAACGGGTGAAATCGCCAAGTAATGACGAAGGACTTTTTTTCTACGATTGTTAACTTTAAAGAGTACCTATCACCTCCAGGGAAACCTCATGAAATAACAGGAGAATAAAATTTATGCATCATTAGGGAAATCAAAGCATTTCACCTGTATTTCTGTTTTTTTTTAAAAAAGCGCTGGCCCTTTAAGACAGCTCTGAAGTTAGGCCAGGTTGGCACATGACAGCTTGATGGATGACAGTTGTATCAATCTCCTGCCTCTGAGCTGGAAGAGTCCATTGTGCAAGGGGGAGCCTGTAAGTCTACATCATGTGCACACTGGTTATCTCTGGGCTGCTATGTCTGTGATGGATATAACACTAGCAGCAGTGTAATGTAGATGCCTATAAACCCTGTCACACTATGGGCGACATGTATGAACGGGCTTTTCGCCTGTTTTTTGGCGTAACCTGCGCCTCTCCAGCCTGAATCCCCTGTCAGACGCAGGGATGCTGTGTTAGGCGCAGCGTTCGCCACTTTCAGCTGCGCCCCGCATGAAGGGGCGGGCAATGGGCGCGGTGTGGGCGTGCTGTAGGCGTTCCGGGGTGGGACGCGGTGCGCTCGAAAACTCCGAGGCATGTACGATCGCGAGTCGGCAAAGTGCGGCGCAGTGCAGCGCTCGGCAGCTATGACATTCAGACCTAGTTTATTTTGGTCTAAATGCTCCGGCGAAGGCGAAGTGAAGCAAGAACGGAACATGAGAGGAAACATATAGAAGATCGCAAGAGAAATCTCGGCGCTCCGCTCCGTGCAGCATGGAGTATGATTCCAAAAAATGGCCTTTATAAAGGCGAAAAACATTCTCAGAAAAGAGCTTAAACCTCAAAAATAAAAACTACATAAAACTAAAATCACTTTCCAAAAATCTAGAACGGCGTAATATCAAGAATTAGGATATTGGAAATTGCCGGGAAATACACTAATTCAAATTCTGAAAGCTATTCTCATTGGTCGGCAGAAACCGGCCAATCAGAATAGGAGCGACCGTGAACCATTAAAACCTATGGAGAACTATTGACCAATCAAAATCAAAGGCGGGATAGTTCAAAATACAGTAAAAATGCAGAAAAGAGCTGATTGGTTGAGCTGGCGGGCGCTTGGCTCTCCCAGCCAATCAGAGCGCGAGCTACTTCTCCCATTGTAGTCTATGGAGAGATGGGCGCAATGCAATCTCGGCGCTCAGCGCCATGCGGCATGGAGTATGAATAAAAAAATAATTTTTATTAGTTCTACAATATTCTCTGAAAAAGAGCTGAAACCTTCTATAAACATAAATCAATTAAATCCCGAACAACGCGTTTGTCGCCGAGACCGGCGCTACATAATGAATTGGGATATAGAGAATTGCCGGGAAATACAGTAATTCAAATTCTGTAAGCGCTTCTCATTGGTCGGCAGAAGCCAACCAATCAGAATAGGAGCGACAGTGACCCATTATATCCTATGGAAAAGTTTTGACCAATCAAAATCAAAGGCGGGACAGTTCAAAAGACAGTAAAAATGCAGAAAAGAGCTGATTGGCTGAGCTAGCGGTGGCTTGGCTATCCCAGCCAATCAGAGCGCGAGCTACTTCTCCCATTGTAGTCTATGGACAGATCGGCGCAATGCAATCTCGGCTCTCAGCACCGTGCGGCATGGAGTATGAATAAAAAAATCATTTTTATTAAATGTAAATCATTTTCAGATACAGCGCTGAAACCTTCTATAAAAATAAATCAGTTAAATCCCTAACAACGCGTTTGTCGCCGAGACCGGCGCTCCATAAGGAATTGCCATAGAGAGAATTGCCGGGAAATACAGTAATTCAAATTGTTTAAGCTATTCTGATTGGTCGGCATAAACCAGCCAATCAGAATAGGAGCGACAGTGGCCCATTCTAACCTATGGAGGAGAATTGACCAATCAGAATAGGAGCGACACACTGGCGAGGCGCATGTATGAGCGCACTACCTCCGGCGGCGAATCATAGGTGCAGCGCCGCACTGCGCCTAAGTCCCGAACTGCGCCTCAAACACTGGCGAGGCGCGGCGGACTTTACATAGGATGTATGAGCGCGCCCCGGCCCCGACATAAATCAGGCGCAGATTTCGCCGGAAAACCGGCGGAAAGGTGCGCCCCGACGTGGCGAGATTCATACATGTCACCCTATGTTCTCAATGTGCTGTGCCTGTTGTACTGTATGTAGTGAGAGACTCAGATTATCCTATACAAGCGGCTATGTCCTCAGCTCCCCCTGCATAGGTGGTATAGCTCAACAGAAAGAATCCCTGCTACATACAGAGCTCTGCTAAGAAAGTAAAAGCAAAATCTATTCCTCTGTAATACTGACATGAGGCCTCTGCATTGCTAATGACATGTATTGGAAAAAAAGTCTTATAATTTCATCTACTATTTTGTGCATTTGTGTGGAGGTGATAGGTACACTTTAACCCTTTAATGACCGCGCACTGTCTTTTGACGTTGGCTGGTGCCAAAAGACGTCGCTGCAGACTCAGGGGTTTGCGGCACCCAGTGCCGCGGCTGTGCTGGATTGGGGCTGTACTACATAGCCCTTATCCCAGGGCATCTCCTGCGAACACCGGGGAGCGGAGGAAACCTCCGCAACCCGGTGCTTTAACCCTTTGATTGCGGTGGTGCGTTACCGCAGCGCAATCAAAGGGTTCCCCTGCTCTGTCAGGTGATCGGAACACCCGGTCACCCGACAGAGTTCGGGGAACAGCTGCACAGTCAGCCCTGGGGACCTAGAGTGGCCCCAGAGCTGTCTGTGTATGAAGCCAGCAATCAGGGCAGCATGTGTGCTGTCCTGATCACTGCCCGTGTCAGACTGACACAGATTAGAATGTATTACATATATGAATATGCTAATACATTACTAAGTGTTAAAAAAAAATGTAAAATAGTTCTCCCTTCATGGAATAAAAAAAAATATATAAAGTGTAAAAAAAATGAATAAAAAATAAATAATAAAATAAAAATAAATATTTAATAAAAAATAATTGTGCATACATTACACACAGAAAAAACCCTGCACATAGTAGGTATCCACACGACCGTAATAACCTGTAGAATTAATCTAAAAAGTTATTATGTGTGGAATGTGAATGGTGTAAAAAAATGAAAAAAAAAAATAATAATTTAAATTTTTTTTTTCATTCTGCAATAATTTCTAAGTGAACTTAAACTATTCCCCCCATAAAGTACAACTTGTCCCGAATAAAACGAGGTCTCATCCAACTGCGTCATTGAAAAAAATAAAAAAGTTACAACTGTTGAAACGCAAGGAGGCAAAAACTAAAAAAATGTTCTGGTCATTAACTACTTTTCAGGCCCGGGGCTTAAGGGGTTAAGGCTGACAAAAGCTATCATTATATCATGAATATTTGAGGGGTGAGGAGTCTGCTGGAAAAAATAAACAGCTCAGTGATATTTACCACAAACTTCGCCTCCCAGCGTGATTATTCTAAAACTACTATTTAAACTGATCGTCACAGTATATTGAAGTGTCTTAAAGTTTAAAGTGGAGACAATGTCACTACAGATTTCTCCAGCTACCAAACTTTGCTAGCAAAGCATTTATAGGTGCTAAAACTGATTGTCCAGCGAAGTATTTCCTGTTTAAAAGCGGTTTCCTTTTTTTCTATAAGACCATAAGCCTCAGTATCCTTTGTGCACTTTGCCTATACTTCTTCCTTCCAACCTCAGTCAAGACATACATACTTACTGAGTTTCCTCCTGACTTCAAATAGCTGATGTAGACAACCTATTTAATGTGCCTGGAAAGGGCAATAACATGATTCCAAGTTAATGACAATTTTTTCTGAATGGCCTCCTCATCCAAATCAATTTAGATCAATAAGTTAGTTTCTGAGAACAAAAGGGAGAGGCAAAGACAAAATGCTTTAAACACTACCATTTTTGTGTATTTAACTCCTTCAGGACACAGCCAGTTTTGAACCAAAAGACTGAGCCACATTTTTCAATTCTGACCTGTGTCAATTTATGTTGGAATAACTTTTTAATACTTTTACCTATCCATGTGCTTCAGAGATTATTTTCTTGTGACACATTGTGCTTTAGGTTAGTAATAAATTTGTGTCTATATAATCCTTGTTTATTTGTGAAAAATATCAAGATGTTTTGAAAATTTGGAAGTGTTTTTTATTTTTACAGGGGTGCAGTATAAATGACATGCTAGTTTTACTCAGCAGGTCAATACAATTACATCGATATCCATTTTTAATTTTTTTTTAATGTCTTTACACAATAAAAGACACTTTTATTTAAAAAAGAAAACATGTTTGTGCATTGCCATAGTCTGAGAGCCATAACTTTTTTGCTTTTCTGTGTACTGAGCTGTGTTGGGGCTTTTTTTGCCGCATGAGTTGACGTTTTTATTGGTACCATTTTTCAGGGGACATGACTTTTTGATCCCCTTTTAAATTATTATTTTTGGTAGGCAGGATGAAGAAAACACAGAAATTTTGGCATTTTTATTTTGAGCAGCGCTCACTATATAGTGTTTGTGACATGTTACTTTTACTCTGTGTGTCGATATGATTATGGCCATACCCTATTAACATAGGGTTTTTTTTATAGTTGCACTTTTTAAAAAAAAAAAAGTGTTTTGTATTGTGTAAAAAAATATTTTTGCATCGCTATCTTCTGATAGCCGTAACTTTTTTATTTTTCTGTATACAGAGCTTTGTAAGGGTTTTGTTCGTGACATGAACTAACATTTTCATTGGTACCAGTTTGGCATTTCTATGACTTTTTGATCACTTTTTATTCTATTTTATGTGCTGTGGGGTGAACAAAAATCGCAATTCTGTGTTATTTTTTTTTTTTACATCGTTTATAGGACAGTTTAAACAATGTGACAGATTTATAGACTAGGTCGTTAGGGACACAACAATACCAAATATGTGTACATTTTTTATTTTTTATTTTTTGGGGGGTGATTAGTTTATTGTAATGGGAAAAGTGCAGTTTTTACTTTTTTGTGTTTAATATTTTTGTTTTTACTTTTTTATATTTATACCTATTTCACATGTCCCCACAGGGGACCAGACTTCAGCTGTTTCATGCAGGACCGTACTACATGCAGTACTGTCCTGCACGAATGAACTGTCATGATCATGGTAACTGTCAGTTACCAGGGTGATGATATCACAGACAGCCCCGGAAGCACTTGTTAGGGTATGTTCACACGGCGTGTTGAGTCCGTATGAACATACGCTTTCAGATACATGTTTGGATCCATCTGTCAAACCCCAAACGGACCCAAACACGTATCTAACAATTAGGTGTGTGATTTACATTGCTTTTAGTATGAAACACGCATCGGTGTTCAGACGAGTGATCGGCGATGCGTGTCTCATTGCGTCTTTTGGATCCGTTCTAAGAATGGACATGTCAATTCTTGGTCCGAAAGATGCAGCAGGAGCCCTAGAATAAACTCTAGTGTGTGATCCTGTTGCACCCAACACGCCTCCAATCACACAGCTGCGTGTTGGAGACATGTTGGATCCGTTTAGGATCCGATCAACGCTGCATTTTTGGATGCAATTTTCGGATCCAACATGGATCCAAAATGAGATCCAAAAATGTTTTTTTGGGCTGTCAGGTAAGCAAATGGAGCAGCGATCGCTGCGCGGTGGGCTTCGTTGGTAACAGAGGGAGCCCCTCCCTCTGTCTCTCCTTTAAGTGCCGCAGTCACAATCGGCCATGGCAGCTAAGGAGTTAATCGGCGCCCGGGCGGAGTAAACGCCGCTCGTCGCTGACAAAACAGGGAGTCAGTTGTAATATACAGCTGACTGCCTGCACTGATCGTGCCGGCTCTGTTCAGAACCCAAACCGATTTGTACAGTCATGTCCTATTGGGGTAAATCACTTGCAATTAGGATGTACCGGCACATCCTAATGCGTGAAGGGGTTATTAATATGCCATATTTTGGGCGAAAGCTCTTGGCTTCTTTTTTATTTCAAAGAAACTTAAATTCTGGAAATAAAGTAAAGTTTGTGCTGAATTCAGTGATTAAACCTTTCAGCATACCCACACATGATGTGGGTGTACTGTAAGTCAAAGGTTTACTGGTGTTGAGCTGGCTGGAATGTGAAGTACACATTTACAAAAATAGCATGAACTATTTTAAGTCTGAAATGTCGAGGTATCACTTGCAAGTCTTTAAAAGTTTGTTTTCAGAAATGTTATCCCAAGTCATTTTATCTCTTACAGTTTTGTTTATAGTCTAAAAGTCAGATTACAAATGTGCTGTCATGTGATCTTACAGCCTACAAAACCTCTTCCAGCTTTTCCTTAGCATTCTTAGGGGCTATGTGTAAACTAGTGTCTTCTACAACAAAATGCGATTAGAGTCAAGGTAGTCGGCTGGGTCAGGCTGGAATTTTGGATTCGCTGAGGAAAGAATAATCAGGGAAGAAAGGGGCCATGTGTTGTGGGCAGAATGGGGCTAGTATTTGTCCCATGGCATGCCACACACCGTTTTTGGAGGTCATGACTTGAAGAGCGGGTCCGTTGTTGTGTCATTTGGATGGGTTGTTCTTCTCACGTTATCAGTTCAAGGTGGTTTTTAGATTGGGATTGTGGGTTGGACGCTTCACGGTTTGAGCCACATTCATTTTGTATTGGTGCAGCCACAGAAGCCAGAGAATTGGGACTGCAGCCCGATGTGGTTGAGCAAATTAGATGGTGGGAATCTGAGGTTTACCAGTCTTACACTCGCCCGCAGTTGGGTTTGGTGTTAGGTGGAGACTGATGATGTTTTTTGTACGGAGGATGTGGGGTGGTTAGTTTGGTTTTTAGCTTTGTGCATGTTGCTAGTTTTCTTTCTGTTTTGGAGGAAGTCTTCTGGGCCTGGTTTGAGTTATTGGGCATTACTACATGTTTTGGGGTGCAAAGCAAGCAGATATGCTGGTTGATGGTAGGGGGAATTGATTTAGGGGCTTTCCCTTGCCGGGAGCTTATTCGGGATATTCACCATGATCTTTTAAACTTGTGGTCCCTGTTCCAGGAGTGATAGTGGTCTGGTATGAAATTTTCCCCAGGAAAAAATGCTAGGCGGCCAGGTCTGTTGATCATCTGAATAAGGCCCGGATTAAGGTCAATAGGACAATTTCGGCATTTGTAATTCCCCTTAATGCGGTGGATATTAATATATGGGTGTTGGGTATTCAGGGAGGAATAAAGCGGGCACTGGTGTTGTGGGGTGTCCCACATGTTTGAGGTTTTCAATACTTGCTGGCAGTGGCAGTTGGGTGGCTTTGGACTTGGTGGAAAATATTTTGGTGGTTGGGGCATTTCAGAATAGTTATGGCCCCTTAATTTATGGTTACAATTCATTTGGTCTGGCGAAAGTGGTGAGTATAAGGTGGGGTCCCTGTGAGTCAGTGGTTAACCTTGCCACAAAAAATCATGGCTTATGGTGCCTCCAAGCTGGTGCTAGCGGCTGGGGATAACTTGATCAGAGCACTCAGATTTCATCTTGGGAGTATGGAGCCAGAATTTGTAGCTCCAGTGGCCACCTTTCCCTTTGTTGTTATGAGTATTTAAATTTAAGGAATGCATCTGTTTTTGTATTTTGTTAATAAAAGGGCTGCCATGGCCAATTTTATCCAAAACAGTGTCTTAGTCTTTTGTGGGGAAAAAATGAAAGGATAAGCAAGGGGTAGAAGCTATAGTTTTGGGCAGTTAAGTGTTGGGGAATGGGGGAAAAGGTAGGCACTAAGAAAATGCTAGGGGAACATAGGAGATCTCCATTGGTAGGGTCATGTTTACTGCATACAGCAAACAAATTTACATTGCAACTCCCCTATGCAGTACCTGTGGCACAGCTGCAGTATACTGCTTGTCTTTGAAAACTCCACAGGCTGAAGTTAAAATAGTGGAGGTTGCAGATGGATGTGTTTAATTGTATTAAAGAGACAAAAATTGCCTTTGAAGGACAGGAGTGCATCCAAATAAGGTTGCATACTCCATTATATTTTTTAAAGAGACAACATAGATTCTTGCAGTACCGTTGTCCTTAATGAGAGAGAATAGGAATAAAGAAATTAATGAATTGTAGGAGGGTACAAGGTGAATGGAAGGCATATGTTACCGAGGTGCCTGGCCTCGGTGAAGTAAAAAGCCAGGAATTTCTTCTCTGTCAGTAACACTAGGTTACTGACATCTGTTTGTTAGCCTTAGGGCCGGTTCACACGGCTTATTCAAGCCATAATTACGGGACGCATTTCGCCTGCAATTACGGCTTGAATAGGGGGCGGGGGCGCTGCCCGCCAGCCCCATAGACTTTCATTATCCACAGCGCGTATCCCGCCGGGATAATGAACATGTCACTTTCTCCCCGCCGACAGAATCCATAGTTCTCTATGAGAACTGTGGATTACCGTAATGGCTGAGACGGATTCCAGCCATATTGCAGTGCAGTACGGCGTGCAATACGGCTGGAATCCGTGCCCAAAATAAGCCGTGTGAACGGCCCTTTTAGCAGCTGATTGGGTCTGGCTTTTTACTGCAATGGCCAAAGAGATGGGTGGGATGGTTATTCTTACGATCTAGGTCCAGGGGTGTAAAAGCCTGATGCTACAGGAGGACAGAGGTGTATTCCAGGTCTGAAGGTGCTTTATACTGTAGTGTGGACAATTTGTGGCTGAGGACAGTTATTCACGTGTTTCTACCTATTCAAAGTAATAGGTTAATCAGTTGTGATGTGGGCGGGGCTAGAATCAGGTGGGCAGATCATGAATTAAACAGACTCTTTTCATGAATAGGCTGGACTCTTTTCTGGCTGAAAACTGCCAGATTTGAGCATTAAATATTCTAAAACTACAGCATTTTATAGAATAAGGGGCACAGTATGTCTGTCACTAGCTTGTGCTGTTCTCAGCAAGGGAGGCATAATCTATGTGACAGGTTCTCTTTAAATTGTTATGCCTTTATGCCTATCCAAAAAAAAGCTTTATCATCCTGAAAAATAACTTATTCGGAAGCAAATCTATTTACTATCAATGTTTCATAGTTTCATAGTTTGTAAGGCCGAAAAAAGACGTCCATCCAGTTCAGCCTGTTGTGCTAAGGTGTTGATCCAGAGGAAGGCAAAAAACCCCAATGAGGTAGAAGCCAATTGTCCTCGTTTTAGGGGAAAACTCCTTCCCGATTCCAATCTGGCAATCGGAAAAATCCCTGGATCAATGACCCCCCTCCAGAATCCTAGACACTATAACTTGTTATATTTTTTACGCTCCAGAAATGCATCCAAAAACCCCTTTTTTAACTCTGTCAGTGAATTCACCATGACAATTTCCTCTGGCAGAGAATTCCACAGTCTCACTGCTCTTACAGTAAAGAATCCCTTTCTATGTTTATGTAGAAACTTTATTTCCTCAAGACGTAGAGGATGCACCCTTGTTCTAGATACAGCCCTGGGTATAAATAAATCTTGGGAGAGATCTCTATATTGACCTTTGATGTATTTAAACATATTTGTTATGTCCCCCCGAAGCCATCTTTTCTCTAAACTAAATAACTATTATATAATCTTGCTAATCTTTCTGGGTATTGTGGGTCCCCCAGTCCTTCTTTTTTTTTTTGTTGCCCGCCTTTGTACCTGTTCAAGTTAAAACAATGTTTTTCCCTGTGCAAGGGTTTTGCCCAAAACTTTTCACAATATTCCATTTTGGGGTTTCTAACCAGTGACTTGTTTTGTGGGAAAAAAAATTGTTCTTGTCATGTGCCTCTTTCCCCCTTTTAATGCACCCCAGAACCAAATTTCCCTTTTGGCAGGGCGGGTCTGACACTGGTTGGTTTACAATTTTTTTTACTGTCCACCAGGAACCCTTTCTCCATGTCACTTTTACCCAGCTTTTTTTCCTTTTAAACATGTAGTCATGTAATGGTTTTTTCCTCCCCAGGGTGCAAAACCCTTTTGATTTTTCTGTTTTAAAACCTCATCGGCCTTTCCTGCCCAGGCCTCCAAAAAACCAGATCCCTTTTAATAACACTTATCCTCTATTGTGTTGATTACTTTTAAAAGAGCTTGGGTTTTCCCCGCAAAGATGATATTTACTGTGTAATCCTGTGAAAGATCTTTAATGAAAAATTTTAAAAAGGAAAAATTGGGGGCCAATTACGGGACCCTTTTTGGTACCCCACTAGTAAAAAGCAACCCAAATCTGAGTATGCCCCGTTAAAAATACCCTTTTTTTTTCTTCATGAGCCATTTAAACTTTCCCACTTTGCAAACTTTTTTCCCCAGTCCAAGCTTTCTTTTTTAAATTTCCCAAAAACCTTTTAGTGGCCCCCGTTTTCAAATCTTTAGAAAAATCTAGATATTGAACCCAGTCCCTTTCCCGATCCAGTCTTGAACTAATTTCCTCATAAAAAGTGAGGAGTTTAGTTGACGGGCCGATCCTTAATAAACCCATGTTTGGAACGGGTTATACTTTTTAAATTTTTAAGTGAGATACTCCAGGATAGCATCTCTAAAGAAAACTTTCAAACTTTTTTACCCCACAAAGGGGTTTAAAAAACTTCCCGGGGCCTATTGTTTCCCGGATCACTTTTTGACCCCCCTTTTTGAATATTGGCCATTTTGGGTTTTGCGCCAATCCTTTGGGACCCTACCCCCTTAAAAAGACAGTTTCCCCAAATTAAAATTTGGGGCCCCATTATGAAATCCTTAACTCCCTTTGGACAAGGGGGGTGTTACCCCTCAGGGCCTGGGGGTTTTTTCTATTTTAATTTTTTAAAACAGAGTGCCCCTTCTTCCCCGGGTTTTGACAAAAAAATTTTAAGTTGGAGGGGGACCTCATCCCTTTGGGTTTAACAAGGGGGTTTATCCCCCTCGGTTAAAAAACAGTGGGAAAAAAGGGTTTTTAAAAGGTTTTGTTTTTTTCTTTGGGCCCCTCTACTGTCTCTCCCTCAGTATTTTTTAAAGGGGCCCAAAATTTTTTGTTTTAAAATTTTTTTTTTTTATATAGTTAAAAATATTTGGGGGTTTGTTTTTCTTTCCCATAGCGATATGTTTTCGGGCTTAAACTTTGCCCTTTTTCCTTTTTTTTTTTACCCCTTTATTTTACCCCACTTTATTTTTTTTCCCTATAGTTCCCTTTGCGGCCCCTTATGACCTCCTGTTTAGTAGATGAAAGCTTTTTTTTTTGTTTTTTAATTTCCCCCTTTTTAATCCCTTTTTTGATCCACCCTTGGGTTTTTTTTAAGTGAGAAAAGTGGGCCCCCAAATTTTTTTTGTAAACCCTTTCATTGGGTGTGGAAAGGGGTTTATTTTCCTTATTCCCCGGGGAGCCCTTTTTTTCATAAAAGAGTGGAGAAAAATTTTTTTTCAAGCATTTTTCTTTATTTATTTTTATTTGGAAAAGGTTTAGAATTCCCTCTGCTTGGTGAATCACAAGGCATTATGGGAAAGGAGCTTTACAAAACTCCCAAACGTCCTTTTTATTGGATGTAAAAATTTTTTAATTTTGCTTTTGACCCCTGAGTCTTCCCGAAAGAAAAAGGGTTTTTTCCCAAACCAGTATAACTCATCTGCAAAACAGCAGCTGTTTGGGGGTTTTCCCTCTTTAGTGCAGAGCGAGCTAAAGGGAAGGTGGCCCGGGTGGGAGGGTCAAAAAGGGGGAAAATATCTTTTTTGGGGAGAGTTTTCCCCTTTGTGGGGTTTTGAATTGCCCCCTTTTTCACGGCCCCAAAAGTGCTCTTTCCCCCAAACAGAGGGTTCCCTTTTCTCTTGGTGAATGCAGATTGTTGTTTTTAAACCCCAAAAACCCTTTGATCCAAACTTTAAAATTCGGGTGATTTCCTCTTTTTTTTTTTAAAATGCGCTTTATCTTTTCTGATTTCTTACAAAAAAGGGTCTTCCCCATTCCAAACCCTTTTGTTTTGTTGTACATTTTCAATTCTCAGGCAATATTGCTCTCCATTATATATTCTGACACTTTGACATCTTATTTGGTCTACCTGTTTTTTTCCTCTTATAACTTTCCTACTGAATTTACACTTGTACTAAATTTTACACGCAGCTGACTAGGAACAACCAACATCTTTTACCCCACTCCATGCTGAATTTTCATCTTGAAGGAGGGATCCTTTCTATGGTTTTGGTTCACAAATACCTTGTTGAGGCCATATAATGTTTTAAAATTTGACAAGGGCCAAAAAGCTGGTACTGGTTTTATGTACTCCTTTTTTTGGTTTTAGCACCTAAAAGGTTTCTGAATACAATTTTCAAACCGGTTTTTTAATGGGGTTTATTAAAGGGGCATGAAAGAAAAAAACACAAACTGAACCCCCCGCGCAGTTGAAAGAAATTTTGTTTATTTTAAGTAAAAAAAGCAGCTTTTTTTAAACCCTTTTTTTCAGGGTTGGGGGCCCAAAATATTAGTGCAGACCCCCAAAGCAAAACACATTTGGTAAGAATTTCTTTTCAGTATTTATTGGTTTTGGCTCTAAATTTTGGGTTTACTATGCCCCCCGTTGTTTCTTAATTTATCTTGGGTGCGTCTGAAAGGGAGCCATCTTGGGGGGGAAATTTGCATTTTCACCCTTTTACTTTTCCCCAACATTTTCCCCCTTTTAAATTTCAGATACTTTGCCTTTTTAGAAATTTTTTCCATTGTTTTTTAAAAGGCAATTTTATAAGGTTATTTCATTTTTTTTTCTCCTTGGGGTTTAAACTAGAAAAAACATATGCCTTTAAATAACATAATTACCTTTTGAGGTTTGTTTCATGAAAGCAGAGTGCCACTATTTATCAAAATATTGGGTTTTTCGACTTTTCTGGGGATTTTTGTATTCGTTTGGAACAAAAAAAATCTGGGTAAAAACATTCAAAAGGGGTTTATTTCAAAAATTTTTTTCTGAAGTTGGATTTTACCCAAAAACAAAAAGGGAAAAATGAGAACCCCCACTATTAAGGCAAAGAAGATGTATTAAAAAAAACCTAGAAAATTTTTAGTTAAATAAATTTAAAACTTTTTTGAAAGAAGTTCACTTTAAGGAAATTAAAAAAACATTTTTAAACTGGGGGGAAAAACCCTAATTTTGGCTCAGGCTTGTATTACTTGTGTGGCATATACTTATTGTCTATGGGAATCTGTAGTCAGCACTTACAGATGCTGAAAACGAATTTTTATGTTGAGGGGCCCCAGGGGGGTGCCTTTAATTTCACAGTGAACTCCAAGCGCAAATCACAAAAAACTTTCACTCGTCGCTTAGTAGCTTTAGAAGAGTGAAAAAATAGGCAAAACCCTTTTAGGGTAAAAGGTAATTAATGGTAAGCTTTCGGAGTAAAAGGTATTTCCTATTTCTTCACTTCTTTTACTTTTTGGCTAAACGGGACAACATTATACACTTGCACTCTTTGGCACAGTTTTCTAAGCAAATTCAGAAAAAAGTAGACCCTAAAACCCCCCTCCAATGACGAAGCAGGGCTTACCAAAATGAACTTGTAGGATAAAAGTAATAAGTGTTTAATTAACCCAGGGGTAATTACAACAAACAAATGGTTGTAAATGGATTTTTTTTTTTTTTAAAAGGGGGGAAATTTACCAAGTATATATTTTTTACACATAATTGGAGGTACACTGTAAATACATCTAGTGGAAATATAACTTTTCCTCATAGTGCCATCCTTCTGATTGTGGGTTTTCCACATTCTTTTACGAACCACACCAGCTTTGACTCCAAATTTCTGGGCAGGCTTGGGTGGGTATATAGATGATTGGCATATCAGCTCGGTATCCCTTCCCATCCCTGTTACGTCATGATGTGGAGATTTCTAAAAATGTATAGCATGTACAAGCTCTAAGGTGAAAGTTGTCATTTAGTTAGGTAAACAATTTGTTGCTGAATAAGATCACAGGGTGAATCCCATGGTCAAACTTATGGCAGCTTGGAGCAAAGAGCGCAAAGAGGTGTGGTCGGTAACCAGATAAATTTGTGTACTCTAAGAGAAGATAAAATCTTCTTTATCTCCTGTCCAAAACAAAATCAAAACAGCAATGTATTTGGTAGTAATCTTCATTTACCTTTTCGTACATGCTAAAAGCTAATCATTGTAATGAGGACCCCCCTTTAAGCTCTGGATTTCTCTTCTCTTCGGTATATCTGATTTTGCAGCCCAGTAATCTGTCTGCTTCTAAACAGTGTATTGACTTTTTGATTTCATCCTGTTTTCTTTACCTCTGGCATATGTTGCCAATCCTATGACACTCCAGGACAGCTTTACAGAAGCAGTAGGGTGCAATAATATCTCTATCTGCCTGGGAAGACAGTGTGATTATCCTTTCCTCAATATTCTACTAAAAAGGCTAAAAGGTGTCAGAAAAACTATATTATGATCTTTTCCATTATAACTGTGTATCAGGAATCTGTATAATCTTCAGTAGTAACTGTGATAGGGATTTGAGTAATTGCATTTTGCAGCAGTGTTCCCAAACTAATGGATCAGCAGCTCAGTTACAACGGGAGATACATTTGCCCAAGCCCCCGGGGAAAATTGATATTACTGAAAGTTTGGGAATAGGGTAAACCCAAAGTTACTTTTAAAAAGACTATACCCTTTTTAAAGCTGTGGTCAAGGCCCCTTTTTTTTTTTTTCTTTTGCTTTTTTTATTCGGTTACATTTTCTTTCTAAGGTTGAACAATTCTTGAAGGCACAAATTAGTGAAGGTCACCATGTAGTACAGAATGCTTTAAGTGATTGAAATGAGAAATTTAGCTTAATTACTTCACTGTTACCTTTAATGATGTTCTTTAATTAAAGGGGTTGTCTCACTACATTGATTCATCTCATCTCAGTCCTGTTTTCTTGGTTTCACTTTGAATTCTGGGGCCTGTTTACTGGCTTCTCTGGGTACAGTAGAAGCAGGTCTGTATTTTAGCAACCAGTCTGGCCCAGTATAGGAGAGATCAAACAGGTCTGTAGATAGCGACCTGAGGAGCTGATGCACCCCAAACTAGAGGGGATATTCGTAAGGTAGGACATGTTTAGGGAACTTATTGCAAGGATTTTTTTTCAAGTCTTAACAAAAAAAAAAACCTTATAGTGAGACAACCCCTTTAATATTGACTACGGGAAAAAACTGAGAATTACAAAGCGGATGCTTTTATGGAAAACATTGAACAATTTATAGTCTAACATAACATGATTACATACATTTTTAATATGCAAATTTTAACATTTGTTAAAAAAAACTTACATGAAATCATTGACTTAAAATGTTACATTTTTACTCCTGCAGTCCCAGCAGTTTTCTGCAGCACAAGGTAAAATTCGTTGAAAACCTCCCTTTTCCCAAAATTAAATTTTCATTTTAATTTAGAGAGGATTATTGAAAACTAGTGACAAAAAAAAAAATGTGACAATTTTTGACAAATAAGCCAATTCCAGTCTTTGTAGTAGGATTTGGGAAATTTGAGACCCGGGAACTTTTTCCCTTTACATTTTTTAAATCCAGAGCATCCACATTAAAATATTGCAATATAGCATCAAAAACGTTGCTATAATTGGTTAGGGTAGTTAATTATGATTGTATGCATCCCCAATGCTTTAAGGCAGAAAAAGTGTTATATGTTAAATATATACCTGAAGTCCAGTGGGTAACTTGCCCATACAGGCTCCAGTGTTGCCTATGTAGCAGGAAGGCTAAAACTAGAATGGACAGACAGCCTACTTCTTGCACAAGGTATAGACACCAAACATGACAGTCAATTACCAAAATGTATGAAAAACACAAAAATTATTTTATTGAAATGAACATGTACATAAATAAAATATAAAAAGGTGCTAGAATACTGCACTATAACGGAACATATCCCAATGTAACAAAAAACATATAACATAAAACAATATCAGTAAGAATAAAGCAAAAATCTCAATCTCAATAAATCCACCCCTATTAAGTATAAGTGAAAAATAAACATATGCCCAATACTGATACGTGATACAATAAACAAAAAATAAGGAAGGGGATACAGACCAAATAGTGCTAAGGAAACACCCAATGCACGTTTCGCAAAGAAGCTTCTTTGCTAAACGTGCGTTGGGTGTTTCCTCAGCACTATTTGGTTATATTTACTTATATTTGATGGCTACATTGTTTTTTCTTACACAGGCTGCAGTCCTCCTCTGCACAGAATGTTCCCCCTATCCCACTCTCTCACATATTGCTCTTTATGCCCCATCTTCTCCTTCACAGACTGGTCTCTAGGCTCTTTCTCTTTCCCACAGATGGCTTTAATGGTCCCCATTTATCTCACACACTGCTCCTCATTCTCACCTCTCTTAGAGACTGATGCTCATACCCCCTCTCTGTCACAGATTGTCCCTAACAACCCCTAATATCTCTTTTATCTCTTTTACACAGACTGCTTTCCATTCCCACTCTCTCACACTATATTCCAGACTGTAGCAGAAAGCTGAACACTGATTGCTCAGCTAACCAATTCCTCATTGCACTGATCATCCCCCCCATTCTCCATAATAATTATAGGTGGGGAGACTGTAGGGGAGTAGACTTTCTCTGAGGTGGGTGGGTTGGGGGTTAAGATGTGGAACAGTGGATGCAACATATTATGTAGCATGTTTGCAGTCACTGGTCTGTGCAATGCCACCTTCTGTACCAAATAATGTCCTTCTGTCCTACCTATCAAGCAAATGACATCACTTTCTGTCTCAGCGATCAGCGAGTCAGGTAGTATCAATTATAAAGGAAGGAGTTTTTCTAAATGGTAAAATAGTTTTTTGTGGAGCATTAAGCCTTTAAATAGTTTTTCTGGTTTTATATAAATAAAGCTTAAAGGGGTTTTGCGGTTAATCTAAAAATTGAATAACAAGCTACAGGTGCCCAAAAGTGAAAAAAAACTATACTCACCTTCTCCCACTCCTCTGTTCCAGCTCTGGCTCTCTATCTTCTATTGAATGGGACTTCATTTGCCTCTGACTACTTAACCATTTGAAGCTATTTACTTTTGAACTATGATGTGATGAAAGTTGAGCATGACCGCCAATTAGCAGCTGCAGCAGTGACTTCCCCTTAGGAAGAAGACAGGAAGTAAACTGAAGAATGGGAAGAGCAGAAAATGGTGCTGCAGCGCAGATTTAAAAATGAAAGTGCTAAAATATAAGAAAACTCTAACAATTTGGTAACACCAGAATCGTACTGACCTGCAGAATAAAGATAAGACATAAAGATGACAAAACAATTTTGCTGGTGGACATGTCATGAACATGATAGTTGCAATAATTGTTTTGAATTCCACCCGCAACATGGCCGTCAGGCACGCTAACATTGCAGCAGAGCACCGCACCAGCAGGGGCCATACTTTGCTAGATGCGCATTATTTGTGAGGAAGACTTTCGCGGGAGTGCGGGGCGCGACGGAGAACCGTGCCTACGAAGATATAGATTTATAGCTTTCAGTAAGGCAAATCCAGGGCGTATTATCTGCTGGAACAGGTAAAATCACTTTCAAAGAATGGTTTACCTGAGCCAAGAAGTGTCGTTTAGTGCTAGAAAATGCGCCTGATTTACTTGACCCACCGTAGACCACGCGTTCATAAATTTCAGCGCATTTCTACACTGATTCTTATTCCTTAAAAATTGGGGGTCCTAAGCGCCATAAATCATACATGTTACCCTTTGTCTCGCAAAAAAATGAAGCTCTCATCCATGTCTGTAGATAAATGTGAAAGGATGCAGCAAAATGAGACTAAGAGTTAGATTAAGGAACCTGAAAGGCCTGCCTGAAATTATGTTTTTATGGCAATTTTATGGCTACGTCTACACAACAGTGATTTAATGTCGGATTTTTAAATGGACTCGGTATTTAGAATCTACAAAAAATCTGACTGTAAATAATCCCCATAGACCTCAAAAGAAAATCCGAGCTATAGTCTGCGCAGCTCGAATTTTCTGAAGTCGGTTTTGAAATAAAAAAAACAGGTCAAAAAACTTCGAACATGTTCTATACTCCACCATATTTCATTTGAAAACTACAGATTACAGTACTGTTCAACTGAATGGGACATCCAAAACTCCAGAAACCGCAGCAAATAAATGAGACACAGAACACGGTATACAAGAAAGACGAAAACCGAGTGGTATAAAATATGATTTGTTAATCTGATCGAGTTATTTGACGTACCTCTGCTGTGTGGAGCGTGAGCATAATATCGTCTCTAGCAGAAACTTATTGAGAACTGAATGCAGGATAAGTAATCTTGAAAACAGGAGTGGGAGGTTTGGACTGCGGAGGATATGAATCTAAGACAGCAGAGCTCGTGGGGAGGTTGACAGAGATGTGGGAGGAGACATAGGAAGGTCAGCATTGTGAAGAACCTTGTGGGTGAAAGTGATATGTTTAAATTGTATTCTGTAGTGAATGGGCAGAAGTGCAGTGAGGCTGTGGTACAGGGTAGAGGCATCAGTATAGAAGTGGGACAGAAACATGAGCCTGCTGCATTCGAGGTAGATTGACGGAAGCAGAGTTTAGAATCAATTAGTAAAGATCTACAGAAATCATCATGCAAATGAATTAGAGCAAGAATAGTAGGTTTGGGTAGGTCAGTAGATACTGGATACAGAAGAAGTTAAATTTTTTCAAAAACATTCAGTTTCAGATAAAGAGAGGAACTGCTATCAGCACAAAGTACAGTGCAGCACTGCAGATTAATGACACCCAATTCTTACTCCACAAAACCTAACATCATTAAATGCATCCCTAGGTGTCCTTAGATCAAGCACAGTTTTTTTGCTGACCTATTCCCTTCAAGTCTGTACAGACTTTCAGCCTCTAAATGTAAACAAGGTCGTTTCCATTTACTGACCATGATAGAAATACTGAAAATAGCAATTGAATCACAAAAAATATTATAATGTTACAGTTTCATTAAACTATCATTAATTTATTGACGTAAGGTCATAATCCCCTTTACCAAAACAACATTTTTCTTCCTCCTTTCTGTAGACTTTTCTGGATGTAATTAATTATTTCTTTCCTGAAACTGTACCATTACTTTGGCAATTTAATAAATTGATTCATCCTGACTTGTAAGCAATTTATATATAACTAAGCCTACAGGTATTGTATGCATTCACAGTCATAGCTAATAAGACATAGATATGGAAATAAATCCAAGGCCATTGTTAACTTTGTCAACGAATATTCTTTTAGTTAATTTACAGCCATTGTGTGACAACAAAAAAATCAAGTATTTCTGTTAATGATTAAAACAGCAGCATTTCATTGATTAGACATTATGCTATGTGGGAGGGAAATGAATGGAGAGGTGAATGACTAATATTTCATGATACAGGATACCAAACTGATGAGAGTGAGCACTTTGTTTCTTTTGTGTTTGGGTGTCAACCACGTACGTCTCCGGTATGTTGGGAACATGTCGCCAATAGACTATAGAGAAAAAAAACACATCGCTGCTCGTACACAGAATGGACATTTATATCTTCAATAGTCCATTTAGCGTTTTTATCTAAAATAATTTACCTTCTAATTTCATTGTTATCTTGTGAAAAGGGATTTCTCATGGTATTTTGAAAAACTAAGGGGCTGTGCAATGAAACTTTATCCGACCTTCTAATATATTTTGTATTTCAATTATTTCTCATCTTCACAGTTTTCTCTTAGTAATTTGGAGCATTCTTTTTTGCATCAAGAAATTGGAAACACTAGCTGTGGGGAGTAGGTAAGTATATAGGCATATAGTACACCAATACTGACCATACTTATAGTGTCACAGTCATTTGAACACAGCCAATGCTCAATTCTCAATGAATACACAGCTTGTGTCCACCAAAATACTTCTAAGACAAAACCCCTCACTATGCCCACTTATCCACTCCTGCTGTTGACATCTTTGCACAAGATCAAGCTGCCCAAAAAAGGCACTGTAACACTAATTAGCTGTATGGAACAGCAAGGGGCGGAGGGACGCCAGCAAAATCAAGCTGGGCTAACACTTTTGACAACGAATCAGTAATTTTTTTCTGATTATTGCAGTGAATTGCACTTTCTTATAATTGGAACAACCCACTGTTTATATTAATCAAAATTAAAAAATGTTCTTTGTGAACTGCAATGACCGATTATGATGGCTAATAAAAGTTATTAAGTGTCATCTGTTAAACTTTCAAGGCATGCTATCGTCAGCAGGATCAGACAACGCCGAGCTCAAATCTGACTGCACTGAGACGACGTAAAGGTATATCTGGACAGATGTGCATTCCCTGGGTTGTTCAAGTGGATTTTGACTTGGGGCTAAACGTACTCTCGTAGTGATGTGAGTGAAATGTGGGCACACGCCTAAGTACGTTAATATAATGAAGCACGATGGGGTCAATGTACGCCAGATATATCGCAGGCACAAAGACAGTCACCGTACACATTGTAAAATTCTAAGGGTGACATTTCCACCAACAGTTGCCAAAGTGAGTTGTTTGGTCTATCACTTGCTCGCACAATACACCACTTTTGCACCATTTCTACAAAGTAAATGAACTGTCATTCACCAAAAACTGGCGCCATTATTTCGTCAGGCAGCCGATACAATGTTTTGGCCTCCCTATAAATGATACGCTGTGCGCCTCCATAACACAAATGCGCCTATTAGCAGTAGTTGCATATTACTAGTAATGATTCGTTATGCGCTCTCTGTGCGCAATGAGCCTCCGAGCGGGAGGCCATACATACACTACCAATGAGACGCTATTGCGCGCGATTTGGGTAACAATTTTGGGCGACTATTTAGCGCAATGCGCCTTTTTAGGGCTCATTAAGTTTTACATGACGCCATATGTTTGCAGAGGATGGGGACTATCTGGCGACTTTACACTGATTTTAATTGTTTTCCAACTCTTAAAACTGCGACGGTGATGCAATTTTCGGACATGTTCACCTGAAATGTATATACTCTTACTTAGGCGCACGCTAGATAACTGTTTACGATTACATACATTAATGTGCGTGGAGCAAGTATCCTATATGTTAAAGGTATGGGTGCGGCATTTATGTGCAGATGTAGAATGTGTGAGTAGGATACCTGGGCAGTAAATGAGTATGTGTGATATATCCCTGGCATGTGCTGTGTCCGCGATAATGTCTTACATGTGTGGGTGTGGTAAGGGTCTGATGTGTAGGCCCAGCATGAGGGAAGCGTGCGCAATTGTGGGGCCCTGGCTGCTGCATTCTCACATTCTTTGCCTGCGTTCGCCTTATTGCCTACAGGTGATAGTAAAAGAAAACTAAAGCTGGAAGATGCCATGTATTCAAAGGTCCAGATAAAAGGATATCGGAAGGGGCCGTAACCGGCAGTGGTGACATTGCTCAGGAGATGCCTCTACATATTACAGGCTGTTCTTCTTCAACTGTATGGAAGATAGAAACATTTAAAGTAAACCACAGGCTGTATGTTTGTCTAGAGAGCTAATTTTCCATGGTGCCGCAATTGTAGTTAACCATTTTATGCCCTGACAGCTCCAGGCCCAAGAAACTGGTCAAATCTTCGTTTCAAAGCCTGTAAGCAGTATGGGTGTACTTAATTTTTCACACGGTGCCTCTGCACTTTGGCCTAGTTTTAGTTAAATAATGATACAATGTAATTTGTAATGTGTTTTCAAGTTGTATTTACCTTATTTTAAGACATTATAAGAACCAGATTTTGTTTAACCCCTTACCGACATTAGACGTATTGCTATGTCATAATGCTGGTAAGGTAGTATGGAGCTGGCTCGTTTGTATGTCAGGTAAAAGTTGATCATTACAGATGTGACCTGCTACCACCAGCTTGGATTGGAGACAACCCAGATCATGACTGTTTAACCCTTTAGATCCTGCAGTGATCAGTCGCAGTGTCTAAATGAAAAGGGACGGTGCTGCGCTCCATTCCTTTGCCCGAACAACCGACAAAACAAGACTGCGGAGTGCTAATCAGTTTCCATGGCAGTCGGAAGCCTCATGAAAGCCTCTGTAACAGCCATGTTAGTTGTTGATGAATTCTCCTGCCATAAACGAGTGATGTATGATGCGCAAGGCAAACTTTCTCCAGGATAAGATTGCCAGCCCAGCAATTATGTCGCTCAGCATGCTAAAACAGATGAAAAACAGGCAAAACAGAAAGCAAGTACAAAGTCCACTACAACTGCTGGGGAACAGAGTCTAAAGCGCCCTTGTGGCCGCCACCAGAGCCCGACGTGCAGCAGGGTGATATTGGCTGCAAAGGACCCAGGTTACCCCGACCGGGAGGTGCAAGACTTCAAACGCCAGAAGACGCACAAACAGGACAAACAGAAGACAATACAAACATCCAAACAAGTCAGACAAGCCAGGTTCACAGCCTGGAGGGATCGTAGTACCAAATTGTGAAGCATAGGATAACTGTAAACAATGCCACAGTTCAAACACCAGAGTGAGCAAGTTAAAGGGGTTTTGCCACGAAGTAAAATTGACGTGGGAAGCTTGCAAATGAAATAACAAACATTCTTTCTCCATGTTCATTATTACGTGTAATAATTTTGCCACCATTTTTGTTTTGCTGCTCCTTTTGTGATCAATTCGCGCTTAACAGCTCGTTCTCCAGAGGATACGACCCAGGGCTGAGAGCTCCTCAGTCCGGTGACACATGCTAAGAACAATCACTTATCTTCAGGCAGCTACTGAGTGTTCAAACCCCAGGGCTGTCCCCTTCTACCCCCTTGTACCCCTTTACAATTAGTCAAACAGTGCAAATAAATAAAAAAGAAACCTCAATGAGGTAAGTGAATTGCTAAAAAGAGAAAAAACAAAGGTTTGGTTCCTGCAGGGATTTGAACCTTGCTGTGAAGCAAAAACATAACCTCTCAGCTACTCACAATGCTTTACATAAACAGACCTTTCTTTAACTACAGAGAGGAAAGGCCTGGTGATGCCATCCTGCTGGGTCACATGATATGCAATTCAAACAAATCACACATGTCCCCTTCTGAGCACACAGAGCTGAAGAGCTGGATCCAGGAGGTATAAAATGAGATCGTGGCAAAGCCTCTTTAAACGAGGAACAGCGGAATGGGAGTCAGGAAACAGGAAGAACCACAGGCAAAGGGCAGAGGAAAGGACTGGTTTTAAATAGCCCACTTCAGCCATAGATTGGACAGAGGTGAAGTCAGTCAGTGCTGTTTAGAGGGGCCATGTGCTGACAATACCTCCCCCCCCCCCACCCTTCTACGTGGAGCCACCAGACCCTCAGGTCTAGGAGCTGGCATAAAAGGAAACCTTTCGTGGACTTCCCTCACTAACCGAGTGGCTGGCACTCATGTTCACTCCTCTGGTCCATACCTTTTCCAGTGCACAAGATACTGCAGATTGCTATGTACAACGCGAGAATCCATAATTCTCTTCCTCTCAAACTCTAAATCTCCAGAGAAAGAGGTTTCTTAGAAGGATTAACTAGGGAGACATACTTCTTGAGGAGAGATTTGTGGACAACATGAATTGTAAAGGACTAAGAAAGGCCTATTGAACGTCTTTTAGCAGTATTTCTCTTTTGAATAAATTGGGTTTTCTTCAGGTTTGACTGAACCTGAGCCCAAACTGTGCACTATTTCCTTCTATCTCCACTGCTGGATTTTCAGAATAGGAAGGGGAGAGAGAACCAAAGCGAGGATGAAAAACAAAAGTACAGAAAAACGGCAAAGTATCAATAGAGATATGATGACAATTATTTATTGTGAATTCTGCTAGAGAGAGAAGGTAAGTTGACCCCAATTTAAAATAGACTGAATCTGGAAGGGATCCATACAAAAGACAAGAGGAGAACATGACCTAAAAACTGTAATTCCTGTAACTCAAACAATATTTCCAATTTGGCATAGGGTTTTCTTCTGAGGACCTGAAAAGCAGAACACAAATATTTTATATGAGTCAGTGGAAAACACCAAAATGTCATCCAGGTAAACTATAACAAATTAACAAAGTTTTGGGAGACTGGTGCTTTACTCAACCCAAAAGGCATGACCAAATATTCAGAATGTCCATCAGGAGTATTAAAGGCTGTCTTCCTCTTATCCCTTTTACGGATACAAGTTAGATTATAGGCGCCATGTAGATCCAGTTTAGAGAACCACGTGGCCCCTAAACCTGGCTGTATAGATCCGGGATTAGAGGGTACTGATTCTTGACTGTAATTTTATTTAATTCGCGATAATCAATACAAGGCCTCAAACCACCATATTGTTTCTTAACAATGAAAAACACAGCCCCCATTGGTGAGGTGGAGGAACGAATGTTAACTTTACAGAGGCTATCCTGGATATATTGCTTCATATCCTGTCTCTTCGGTGAAGAAAGATTATATACTTGACTTTTAGGGGACTGAACATTAGGAAAAAAATCAATGACACAATCATAAGACCTATGCGGTGGGAGTAAGTCACAAACCATTTCAGAAAAAACATCAGAAAAATCTTGAATATATTCAGGTACACTTGAGACTTCAGAAGAAATGGTGGAAACCGATAAAATGATAAAATTCTTAAGGCATTTGGGACTCCATTGCACAATATCTCCCTTCTCCTAGTCGCTAAGTGGGTTATGAGACTGTAACCAGGGTAAGCCCAAAAATAAACCAGCCGACATTATGTCTAATACATAAAAGTGGATATTTTCATAATGTACTGATCCTACCACTAATGTAATTGGTGGTGCTTGAAACCTAACCGTCCCCTGGGAAAGGGGTGTGTTAACTACAGCAACAACATTAACCGGAAAAACAAGTTGCAGCAATGGGATGCCCAATTTACTAGCAAGCTGAGAATCAAAAAAGTTAGCAGCAGAACCACAATCAAGAAATGTATTCCTATAGAACTATTTTATTCTTAAATAATATTTTAACAGGGAACAAAACTTTCTTAGAACTTAAGGGAAATACCTGACCACCTAGAAGACCTTCCCTACAGTCACTTGGGTGCTGGAGTTCCAGCCGCGGACATCTGGGGCAGTTTTTGATTTGATGACTGGCAGCTCCACAGTAGAAGCATAATCCTTTTTGTTTGCAGAAATACCTACGATCTTGGGGAGACATACTGGATCCCAGTTGCATGGGTACTGGGTCAGATGAAGATTCTCTAGATGTTGTAGGAGGAAAAAACAATTCAGAACGCTTCTTGTTGTGTTCTCGTAGACGGCGGTGCAACTGAATACCGAGGGTCATAGATTCCTCCAAGGTCTCAGGTTGTGATTACTTTACCTTGTGAAGATGCTGGCAGAAGCTGGTAAGATTGTGTAAATATTCACAATGAAACAATTACTATATCAACATGGGCTGAAATAGGAGGCCCATCCACTCTGTCAGGGGCCAGAAGAAGCCAGAATTACTACCCAATAAAAACATATAAAAGCCAGATTAATGTTTGGAAATGCACACAGAAACAAAGACCTACATTTTTGGAGACATGTTCTGTGGTTTGACCTTACTAAAATTGAACTGTTTGGCCATAATGACCATTGTTACGTTTGGAGGAAAAAGGGAAAGTTTGGAAACCTAAGAACATCATCCAAACTGTGAAACACGGGGGTGGCAACAGCTTGTTGTGGGGTTGTTTTGCTGCAGGAGGGACTGTAGCACTTCACAAAATAGATGGCATCATGAGGAAAGAAGATTATGTGGCAATACTGAAGCAACATCTCAAGACATCAGCCAGGAAGTTAAAGCTTGGGCGGAAATGGGTCTTCCAAATGGACAATGACTCAAAGCATACTGCCAAACTAGATACAAAGTGGCTTAAGGATAACCAAGTCAATGTTTTGGAGTGGCCATCACAAAGCCCTGATCTCAATCCTATTGAAAACTTATGGGCAAAGCAAAAAGGCAGGAGGGAGCAAGGCAGTTCTGTCAGGAGGAATGGGACAAAACTTCTACCAACTATTGTGAGGAACTTGTGGAAGGATATCCAAAATGTTTGACCCAAGTCATAGAGTTTAAGAAATGAAATGTATGAAATGTATGTAAACTTTTGACTTTGCAGAAAGTAATAAAAATGCCTTAAAAAATCATATCTCTCATTATTCTGGCATTTGGTAAATATAAATAATTTTGGTAATCCAAATTGACCTAATTTATTCTGATTTCATGTCAGATAGTGAGAAAATTTTGTGTGTATGTCTTTTTATATAGTGTATGTAAATGTCTTCTTTCAAATGTATATATCTACTGAGGTTTAACATACATTTAGATCCTTTAATATGCTGAGAGTAATCATTGACCTCATGCTCATAGACAACATCTGTTTGACTCTAATAATAGAATAATGTATTTACCAAGTTAAAGCCCAATAACGAAGTATAAAGGCAACTGAATTTCCCCTGACGTATGTACTGTAAGTAGTTTAAAAAATTGTTTTACTCTGCTGGAAACTATATCATTCACACTCAGTTGAGTGCAGCTGATCTCCTATTGTGTCATACAATTTTCAATATATTTCAGCAGGGCATTATGGGCTGTTAGCCAAACATCTAACAGACTTTGTCGTAGATGTAGCATCAGCTGTTTCCTACTTTACAAAATCCTGTTCTTTCTAATAATTAGCTGATAGTGGGAAGTATATGTTGTGTTTCAGTCTTGAGAACTCTGTGTGAATGACAGAAACTGCTTACAAAAGAATAAAAAAGAAAACTCAGCTGTAAGTCACCTTTTATTTGACAAAGCTGCATGTTAGCTTCGAAATGCTTTTGCTAAACAGAGATGATTGAAAAAAAAAAAAAAAATGTTGAGCATTTTATGAGGCAGCTGCATGGAACTATTATCTGATATGATCTAACCTTTTATATAATCCCAGAGAATGGTCAATGTCACAGCACAGCAAAAAATCCGAGCAGATAAAAGGCAGTGCCTTACAATATAAGTGAATGGATATTATTGTATCCACTACACTAATACCCCAAAATCCAAATGCTGATAAATTATTAATCTTTAATATTGACATGGGTGGGGATTCATTAGAACCGATATGCTGGCCTTAAAGGAGTTGTGCCATGGGAGTAGCAAGAAAGTCTTTGAATAGAGCCATAGTCAAACATGATATTTACTATTTTGCCATAGGCAAACTTAAACTCTATCAGTTCTCAATCTATAAAACACTAAAACGTAACTTTTATTATGTATAACACTTAACCTCTAAACACACTATTTAAAAACCTGATTTCTAACCTTTCAATTTATCCCTTTCTAATTGTTAAGGAATAACTCCTTTTCTATTACCATGTCTGGTGGAACACCAAAGGTAAGAAGAAAAAGATGTAAGCTCACCAACAGTGTCCACGTACAGTTTCCAATGAATGCTGCAGCTCCTCCTTGCACTTTCCTCCGCACGAGATCCTACCAGAATACCAGAAAAAATGATGGATCCAACGTTGGATAAAACTTAAGCCATAGTTTTATTGTAAATACACATAGGAGGGTACAGTTAGGGTACAAACTTCCGACGCGTTTCGGGCGTACACAAGACGCCCTTGTTCACGGTGAACATGCGTGAGGCCTCATGGATTTACGAGCTAGGATCGCATGTACCGCAAGGTATGAATAGTCGCAATGACTTAGCTTATATTTACTGATTTTTACTTTATCCTGTCATTCCCTGTATTAATTTGGAGAAGCGTCCATTGTAGAGAAGTATTTATATTTGATATTCCCATATCTTTATAAGATCGTGCATTACTGATAAAAGTTATAAATATGGGTGAAAAGGGAAGTGATGTCATCACAATCCCAACCCTTTTTAACTATTTAAGCGTGTCAACTGTTTGTCTATGTATACCGTGAACAAGAGCGTCTTGTGTACGCGCGAAACGCGTCAGAAGTTTGTACCCTAACTGTACCCTCCTATGTGTATTTACAATAAAACTATGGCTTATGTTTTATCCAACGCTGGATCCATTGTTTTTTCTGGTATTCGCTGGTGGAACACCACCTATTAAGAGGAGAACCTTATATATACAGTGATTTACTAGCTCCAATAAGGGATCCCAAACATCCTACTTGGGCAGTCATCCCTAATCCAATGGACATAAAACATATAAGTTTTCCTTGTGAGACCCTCTGCAGCGGGTGACACTGTAGACAGAGGTGAGAAATCACAATTTAAAATGTCATGCCTGACCTCCCCAACATGTTTCACCAGCTAAACTGGCTTCATCAGGGCATAGAGGTCCGGTCCCATATGGTCTAGCTTATTTCCTTTTATATCATGTTAGGTACACACCCTATTCAAGTGCTCACCAATTAGCCACCAGAGAATCAGCAAAACCCATTCCCCTTTTACTCTCCTGCATGCATACTGACACTATGTGCTGCTGCTGGTGCCGCTATGTTCTTATAAACAACATTCCTCAGACAAATTCACCATCTCCATAGCGGGCTTGCGCCCTATCTTACCATGCCGCCCGTGCCCGCATACTGTACCAATGGACATTTCTGCCCTGACTGTGATGGACTTCCGTCCCATTTCTCTCACATTATTGCATCTGCGTGGCTCACCTAGAACGGACTAAGTAGAATAGGTGTTACATTTTACAGCACACTACTAGCTATATCACTTCCCTAGAAAGGGATAAATTGAGAGGTTAGAAATCAGGTTTTTAAATTGTGTGTATAGAAGTGTTATATATAATAAAAGTTACGTTTTAGTGTTTTATAGATTGAGAACTGATAGAGTTTAAGTTTGCCTATGGCAAAATAGTAAATATAGTGATCAAAAGTCACTCTCTGTTCTCTTGTGAGATTCCCATTTTTTGGAGACTAGTAGTCAAACACGTGCACTGTTGCTCTGTTCAAAGTCAGTGGGACTGATGGAAATAGCTGAGTACAGCTCTTGGCTATCTTCACTGTACTCAGCTATCTACCTTTGTTCAAAGCATTTCCCACTGTGCGAGCAAAGCAGGAGTGCATGGGTGTGTGTGTGTGTGGGTGGGGGGGGGGTTAACAATTGGTATGGGTCCCAGTGTTGGGATGCCCAGCGATCAGACTTTCATCAGCTATTCTATGGATGGCTAATAAATATCAATGGTGACACAACCTCTTTAAGGCAAACAACACTGAAGAGGCTGCCAGCTAGGAGAGAGCATAGATTTAAGCTATCATTTTTGCCATTAACTAATGTAAATCATAGTAGATGTGTCAACAAGAAAAACAACAAGATCCCCGGACTTCCAAACTTCATTTTCAAACTGCTTTATTCCATTATTCCATAGCAGGGTGTACACTGACGCTCCAACGCGTTTCGGGCAACTGCAAGCCCTTGATCACGGAGATCACGGAGCAGTTTGAAAATGAAGTTTGGAAGTCCGCTGGATCTTGTTGTTTTTCTTGTTGTTGGGCTCTTGCTGTGAGCCAAGGATTCCGGGCGTTGACGGCTAAACCTACTGCAACAAACTTGGACCAAGTACAGGTGTACAAATGCAGTCCAGAGGGTAATGGTGAGTGCTGACTTCTCTGTATATATATGTGTTTGTAGATGTGTCAACTATACTGCCTTCCCGCTAAGCCATCCCACATTTTAGAAAAGTGGCAAGAGCAGCATAAACCCACTGAAATGTTGTTGCCTGAGTAAACATTTTTGACTTTTGTACATCAGGAAGCTGGCATACAGCCACTGATAAATCCTCCCCATAGACTCTTGAGAATAATGGACTTTAGGAGATTATCTGATGGGAACCAAAACATCAACTACAGGATTAATATATTATAGTATAGCATTACAAAATAAGTAGTTTAACTACAATCACAATACTATGAAGTCATGCTAGTACAATTACTATGTCATAAAAGCAATGACTATACTAATAGCCTGATCGGTGCACAGTAGATGTGAGTAATACATGACTAAAATGTAATTTACTGTACAGATAGGCTAAGAATAAACAACATCAATAGGGAAAATAAGTCTGTTCTGAATGGATTTACCAAGTTACAGTGAAAGCAGACAAAATATCATTGGGGTAGCTCAAATCAGTGTATTTATAGGGGTTGCCAAGGTCTTTTTTTTAAAGGGAACAACTCTGAGAAGTGATGTCAGGCAATGGTAAATGACTGATACAGCCAATTAGTCACTACAGCATTCATGGGCCAACTGCTTGCAGCCTTAAAAAACAAAAGAAAAGGGGAGACCACCGGCACCGTCATTGCTGGAATAGTGGTGAGTCGCAAGGTGAGTAGGTGTTTTTTACTTTAGTACATTGTTAGAGAATTATTGGATTACATTTCTTCACAGTTAAATGTTCCTAATTTCTAAGCAGAACCAAGAAGAAGTAACTTTTGACCCTGCTTGTCTGTTTGCTACTGATAGTAAATAATCATATTTATGAAACTCTGCTTCTGCAAGGCCTGATGGAAAAAAAGAATGGGGCACATTTATCAAGGCAGTTGCGCCAGGATTCTGGCACAATTTGCACCAGAAATAACGTCTTACAAGTTTTACGCCACATGTTTTAGACAGTTTCAGACACTTCTGCGCCTCGTCCGACAAAGGGGCATGGCCTCGGCAAAGGCGTGCTGTTTTTCATAAATGGGCGTGGCTTAAAATGTGACAAACATGTGCCAGAATTTTGTCACGGTTGGTGGCATAGAAGTAAGCCAACTTAAAGATGGTGCAAACTTAGTGTAAGGACCTGTGAGGTGTGCACGAGAAGACACGGACAAAGTGAGGCCCTTACGCTGGTCCCAACCTCTGACCCTGCCTGTTGGGGTACCCGACTCCTTACTAGGTTGGCCCTAACCAGAAGACTGAAGTCTACTCTGCGCCAGACGAAGACGAACAAACACAGAACAAACACGGGAAGTCGGACAGGCCAAGTCAGCAACGAACAGGCAGCACAGTACAAAAACGGGTGACAAGAGAGTAACCAGAGTCCAAGCCAGAGTCAAAGAACACAGAAGAATCCAATATAAAAAACAGACGAACTATAGGCAGAGGTAACCCTATAGCAGGCATGCAAAACAGGAAGCTGAGACCTTACATAGGGAACAGGAGAAAGTAGAACAGTATTGATAGGAGAATGGAAGTGTCTCATTCCACAAAGGAACAGGTTAACCCAAATAGTGCTTGAAGATTCCTGGCCACGGGCGTTGGCCAGGAATCAAGTATACAAGTATACAGAGCTAGCAGACAGTGTTCACACTGGAAAACATTATGTCAAAAACCATGGGTTTCGTCGCGACAGCCGTGGCCGGGACCAGAGCCCAAAGCTGGGGGTCTGTTGGGCATGATCACGACACTTAGACTAGACAGTTCTAACCTTTATTAGATTTATCAACACTGTGATAAATGTGGCGCATTAAACTTAACTTAAAACTGTCTTACAATTAGATTATTGATAAATGTGCCCCAGTGAGCTAAATGGTATGTTCATATGGCTTATTTGGACGCTGAATTTTCAGTGTCAAAACTTCATCAGAAATGTGCCTCAATGCAGCACTGTTCAGACAAGTTTTTGACAAGGGTTTGATCAGGTTTTTTCCTCATGGTTTCCGACAAGGTTTTCCAGCGCTGTTTCAGACAAGGTTTTGGTCAGGTTTTGATCAGGTTTTCAACAAGCTTTTCCAACACTTTTTTTTTTTTCAGAAACACCCATACAAATCAATAGTTAGGGCAAAAACAGCTCAGAAAAACATGCCAAAAATCGTGTCAAAAATCACATTTATTCCTATGCAGATTTTCAGCGTTGAAATGCTTCAAAAATTGACGACACTTCTTTTTCAGCGTCCAAAGAAACGCCTGAAACACGTGTAAAAACTTCATTGTGTGTGTACTACAACACTGTTCTACATAGGAATCAATAAAAAAGAACTGGGGACGTTTTGGAGGCTTTTTAATGCTATTTTGGGCAAGGTAACACTCCGAAAACAGCTTCAAAATCAGCCTTTGAACATACTCTAAATGTAGGATAAAGTTAATTGCTAACTAACAAGTTGCAGGCTTGCACAGATGTTTATTAATTAAGTGACCAATCACAATACGATTTATAACTATAGGTGTGACTTAAAGTTGGTGATCAAATGATAATGTATTGAATATATTAATATTGCCACTCCTTAAGATCAGCTTGTAAAAAACTTGTATTCACTTGTAATAAACGTTGGGATTTGCTTTTGATATCACTAGACGTCAGTTGTCAATCTTCGTCAAAATATGCATATGTACTTTCTTGTAATGTGGATACAACATAACGAGGCCAGAAGTTGGAATTTATACTGAGCACAGAAGTTACTCAAATCAGGCACCAGATCCTTCACAACGTACATGCAGGGGAAAGGGTAGATTTTCAAGACTTTACTTAAGTTAGAGTCAATCTTAACAGTGCAGTGTCTTAAATGTATTTAAAAAAAAAGAACACACCAGCATACCAGAAAAAAAAATGTCACGGCATTCATTCATCTTCCAAGGATATGTTCTCTGCTGATTTGTCCTTTTTGTGTGATTTATGTAGCCTCCATTTTTGGCAACTGAATAGAAGCATTTCCTGTTTGAAGGCAGTCTCCTCTTGTAAAACTACAAACCCCCCAAATACTTTGCTGTGCTTTGTTTATATTCCTCCTGCCCAACCTCAGTTTCAGTGCACACCCTTCATTTCCTTCCCCATATTGAAAACCTTAAAAGGCAGGACCAGATGCTTGTGGCTTCAAAAGCTGTCCTGAAAAAAGCCAAATCCTTTAGGGCAAGGGTTTTCAGTCAGCATTACGGATGGTTTTCAGATTTGAAACCCCCCGACGTAAAACCTTTTACATAGACTTAAAAAAAAAATTGTGCAGTAGTTCCATGCAGGATTTTCCCCAGACGTTTTTTTTAAAACCGCCGGGAAATGAAAACTTAGAACATTCATCCTTTGCCGGTTTTCGGGCTAAACCCCATGAACATGGGGGGTGTGAAGGAGGACGGCTTTAAACCACAAACTGCTGACAAAAGCCATCCCCTTACATGCAAAAAAAAAAAAGGACAAAATACTAGTTGAAAAATCCGACCGGTATATTGTTATTGCCATGTGAACACACCCTTAGATTACTTGATCTCCTAGGCTCCAAAGAGAGTTGTTTCCGTGTGTCCAGACACATAGAACTACTGACCTTCTTGTCACTAGACATCTGGGGGCCCCATGTATGAAATGTTTTGGGATAAAACTCACTTTTTTGCCCATAGTTACTTTGGGGAAAAAAAGAGGAGTTTTTGCCTACACATTTCATACAGTGGCCCCTGATTGGGAGCCGTTACAAATGTGCTTAACTTTAGGAGAGATATTTTTTAGGACATCATTTCTTTCAACTTTAACATATATAAGGTACTTTAGTTCTTTAAGTTCCCCTAAAAAAGTTTGTAGGCCACGGCACAATGACAGATAAAAACTAGTACACATGAAAATCAGGTTTGTATTGTATTTTTCATTTTTGGTGTTGCCTCTTTTTAGTATCCACATAAAAGGTCTCCACCCTAGGAAACGGGGAGGCGCGCACTGGCCAGCATAGAAGTGCGGGAAAACAGGAGCGCGGCAGAGTAAGTAAATGGCAGTAGAACGGGTGCGCCTGCAGACCGACATGCAGGCTGCAGGACAGCACTTGACACCGCTCAGTAAATAGGTAGGTTTGTATACAGGGTCCTCTCAGTAGGTAGGTATATATAGCTTCCCAATAGATATGTTCATAGGTTGGTAGGTAGGTTAATAGGACTCCCCCAGTAGGTGGGTAGGTACATAGGCCCCCCAGTAGGTAGGCAGATGGATTTATAGGCTTTCCCAGTAGATAGGTCGGTACATAGGTCCCCCCAATAGGTAAGTAGGGTCCCCTACAGTAGGTTGGTATGTAAATAGGTCCCCCAGTAGGTAAGTAGGTAGGATATAGGACCCCTCCCACAATATTGGTCCCCCAGTGGGTAGGTAGTTATATAGGGCCCCTTATTTAAAACAAAAAAAATTACACTTACCTTTCCCCGTTCTCCCGTTGAACACTTCATTGAGTCCTGAGTGGGCACCGTGACATCATCACCAAAACAGTATGTTTGCACCCTCCATTTGTGCTCATACCTAATTTATACCACTTTTGTTGTCGGAAGGCTCAATGGAAACCTCAACTCCATAAGCAACATGATTCAGGCATGGTTAACATCTGCGTCGGAGCTTCCATAATGAGCCTCCAATGTAGAGGCATTGCTAGATCCATGGCATAACAACACCAACAGCGCCCAACGGACCCTACTGACCCAAAGTGGGGTCTGCCGGGTTTCTATCATGGTGTCCATCATTTTAACAGGAAAATCAGTGCTGCATGCTACACTATTTTTCCATTATTTCCTATGGAATCTGTGTCGAAGGCTCCAAACAGAACATCCGTTGCAGATGTTTACCAGGCCTTAGTATATGTACAAATTATTGCCTGCTAGTACATAAGTGCCAATATCAGAACCAGGTTGTATATGTATGTAAAGTTGGTCAAAGATTCAATTTCTGATAGCACCAGCAATGTATAGTGTCTTCCATTGAGTTGCAGCGGCTCTGCTATCTCTAGCATAACATTTATTTATCATATATTTCACATTTTTTTAAAGTTACTTATTTTCAACTATTGCGGCTCACATATTTAGACTGCAATTTCATACAAAACTTGGAATTAGACAGTTTTTAAAATTCATTCAGAAACTAGATGAGGAAGTAAAAATGCAGCCTACACCTACTTCTTTATGGGAAACACTTCCTTAATAAGTTATGAAGTATTGTTTGGTTTTAATTTAACATTATTTACTGTGTATCAAAAGAATGTACGGAATAGTATGGCATACAGTGCCACATCCCACTCTTTGACTCCCATAAAAAAAATAAAAATAATTACAAGGTCAGGGGAGTTTTTGAGGTTGGGCAGGGAAGGCCACCCGGCATGCCGTTATCTTAAGGGGGAGGAGGCGCGCTGTGCAGTTGCAGGAGGGGATAGCCAGCTGTCGATATTAGCTGGTTCTCCAGAGAGAAGGCAGGGATGGATTATTTCTGTCCCTGCCTTCTTGATTGTTGTATATACATCACTTAATGAGGGAGCCTATGTATTTTAAAGTGGACAACCCCTTTAAAACACCTGGATTTTGTCCTCACTCAGAAGATCTTCACAGATTATCATCCAGATGTTGTAAAAAAAAAGCCTGCAGTCACCGCTAAATTGAATTCACCAATATACATTATATCTCTAACATTTTAAAATGAGTGTAATGGGCGTATAAATTAAAAGCAGTGATCTATAGTTTGAAATAAGAGCAAAAAGCTCAAGTCTGGTTCTAACCTAATAAATCACTAGATCTCCATGACCTGGCCCTTCTTATTTTCCTGGCATAGTAGTATGAAGTGGATGCAGATGCTGGTATGATGTCACCAGCTTCTGCTCGCTATCTCCATGGAGGGAACTGGGATGGTATCTTATTTAAGGCAACAGCATAGTCTCTAAAGTGGATATATGAGTTCTTCTGACCTTCGTCCCAGTTTGTTGTTATAGCCTGCACTACAATGCAGTACATTATGAGGCACATTGACTGGCCGTCTAAGGATGCACCAAAGTTATCACAGTGGCTCACGCCGTTTGTTAATTTTGGTGCTTTTTTTTAGATGAGTCTATCTTTTTTAGACTATTAGTTGGCTCATTTTGCAACACAATTCTATTCCAATTCTAGAGCATATTTTTGTATTTTTTTTAATAAAAGGCACCATGACTTCTATCTTTCTTGAATGCTCCAGTAGCTTCATTTGTAATAGCAATAAACCCCTGAACACCTTTTACTAAAAGGCTTTAATATTTTTAACTTTATAGTTTGAACTTTACACATACTTTAGGGGGTTTTGCCACGATCTAATGTTGACGTGGGATGCTGCAAAATGGGTATTTAATCACTTTTCTAAATATGTCATCAAAAAAAGTGAATCATGTGAGAACTACAGCCTTCCTTACATGCCTTTGGTTTCCTGACAGTTTACATTAGATACGACCAGGAGCTGGGCAGGAGCTGATCTGGCCGCGCTTGCGTGTTTGCACTTCTATCTAAAAGGCAGGTAACATGAATGAGCTTTGAAGGGGCTGGGGAGAAAAATCATTTGTCTTTTGTATAGAGAATCCACTGGTTGTAATGTAATTATCTTAGTAAACATGAAGACGCTCCCTGCAACACTGCTCAGCCCCCTCCCTCTCCTCTTGCAGCCGGAATAAAAGAAGGCTGTCTGCTGAGCTTATCTTCTCTCCTGAGCACAGAAGAGGGAGAAATAAAAACGCATATAGCTTGTGCCCAATACAGTTCTCATCTGTGGATTAGCCAAACAATGTTTGCTCAAATACAGAGACTGAGTATCAGGAACTGCTTGGGAGGTGGAGTGATGACATCACAGAGGAGGTATTTGTTTTTTTAAACACAGAAACACAACGGCCCTTTTTTCAAGCCTCAAGAAGGGAGTATCAGCCTGTTAGGTAAGGAAATCACTTCTTGTCAAAATCCCTTTAAAGCTTGATAATTCTAATAAAAAATGTAAAATAAACATAGCTGTCCTGAAAATAAAGAAAAATATCACTTAAGAAAAATACTAAATATTATACTTTTGCAGGTTAAATGCATTTCAACAGCAAAAGTATACAAATCTGCTAGAAAGGCATCTGCACTATTAGGCTGGGTTCATACAGTATAAAAAGGATGTAAAAGTGAAAAAAGGTCTGTTTTTTATGTGGTTTTACACACATTTTACTTCCTCATGTGTTTATTCATATATTTTACAAGTGTTTTGTGCTGCAAAAATGTGCTTTAGAAAACATTGTGTGAACCAAGCCAAGGGATTATAAAAAGTGGCCTTGGAAGGTAGCCAGCCTTAAAGGGGAGTTCACATTTGATTAATTAGCTTTAAGGGTATGTTCACCCGGCGTATATTGGGGGGAGTACTTCGTTGTATAACAGCGGTGCAATACGCCTGAAGTACACCCTGCAAATATGGCAAAATCATAGCACTCATTGAGTGAGATGATTTTAAAGCATATTCTTTGGCGAGGAGTACGCGCCGGAAGAAAGAAGGGACACAGTATGTGCCAGAGAGAGTGAATGTCAGTGGGAGAACTGGCAAGCGCGTACTTCTGAAGCGGTAGGCATGTAGTGGAGCGCACAGTACGGGCCGCCATATGCCTGCAAGATGCCGCGTGAACATACCCTAAACATGTAGGTAAAGTTAAATAAAGACTATAACCAAATACATTGCTGTTGTGATTTTGCTTCACTTCATTATTAAAGCAGATCTTATCTCCTGCTGGTGTACACAAGCTTCCCTGTGATGTCACTCCTTGCTGTTTCTTATGAGTAGAATAGGAAATTGTTTATCTATGCTCCTGACAAACTTCAACCCTGCAGGGTAGGTTCACACGGTATATGTTCATTGCGGACAACAATGAAACGATGCAGACTGGCAGATTTCTACCTCCTATACTTTTGACGTCAATTCTTTTACGCCGCAGGCGGCCGGTGCGGGTCGTTCGTCTGCAGCGACGTCTTTTGGCGTCGCTGCAAACAGCGGAGTTTGCTGCGCCCGGCGCCGCAAATTCGCTGGGATCGGGGCTGTACTACACAGCCCCAATCGCAGAGCATGTCCTGCGAGCACCGGAGTGCGTAAGGAAACCTCCGCAACCCGATGCTTTAACCCTTTGATTGCAGCGGTGCGTTACCGCAGCGCAATCAAAGGGTTCCCCCTACTCTGTCGGGTGATCGGAACACCCGGTGACCCGACAGAGCCCGGGGAACGGCTGCACAGTCAGCCCTGGGGACCTAGAGTGACCCCAGAGCTGTCTGTGTATGAAGCCAGTGACTAGGACACACTGTGTGCTGTCCTGATCACTGCCTGTATCAGACTGACACAGATTATAATGTATTAGCATATATGAATATGCTAATACATTACTAAGTGTAAAAAAAAAATAATAATAATAAAAATAAAACAGTTCTCCCTTCATGGGAGTAAAAAAAAATAAAAAAAATAAAAAACTGAAAAAGAATAAAAAAAATAAATAAATAAAAATAATATTTAGTAAAAAATAATTGTGCATAAATTACACACACAAAAAAACCTACACATATTAGGTATCCACACAACCGTAATAAAACCCGTAGAATTAATCTAACAAGTTATTAAGTGTGAAATGTGAATGGTGTAAAAAAAATATAAATAAAATAAATACTGCAATTATTTATAAGTGAACTTAAACTATTCCCCCATAAAGTACAACTTGTCTTAAATAAAATGAGGCCTCATCCAACTGCGTCATTGAAAAAATAATAAAGTTACAACTGTTGAAACGCAAGGAGGCAAAAACTAAAAAAAAATGTTCTGGTCATTAACTTTTCAGGCGTTCAGCTTACCAGCAGTGGCCAGGATCCGAGATTACTTCAATACAGACCGTTTAACCCTACTGAAGCCACGGTACATATGGTAAATAAAATACTGCAATTCAAAAATACAACTTATACTGCAATAATACAAGTCCTCGATAGTAGATGAGAAAATGAAAAAGTTATGGCTCTTGGAAGGCAAGGAGGAAACAATGTAAAAACTGTTTGCCTATTCAGCCATAAAAGCATTCTTGAAGTCACACAATAATGTTAGATGAGAAAGCCTAACTTCAACAAGTTGTTCAGTGGTGCTGAGTTCAGGACACCGCACAGGCTTTCATGTTCCACCACACTAAACTTGTTAAACCATGTCTTCATGGACCTCATTTTGCGCGCATTCATGCTGGAACAACAAAAGGTATTCCTCAAACTATTGCTACAAAGTTGGGAGCATACAGTTGTCTAAAATGTCTTTGTCTACTGCAGCAATAACTTTACCCTTAAATAGATATTCTCACCACGTGGATAAGCTTTATACATGTACGCAAAAGTAAATAATGACTATTACTATTATTAAATACATTGTTGTTCTGATTTTGCGTTATTTCAGAGATAGAGCAGTTCTTATCTATCTTTTTTACAGTAGTGTTCTTTAGGTACCAACCACTCCCTTGCTCTCATTCTCCAGCTGTCCTGGCTGACCATTGTGACTCACTTCTCTCTGAGTATCAGTAGACAGAGCTGTTATCTTTGTACTGACAAACATTTAACCTTCTAGAACTCTGTAGCTCTTCTCCCCCTTCTCTTTTAAATCCTCCATGACCATTTCCTCTCAACAGCTTCAGCTAGGAATAAATTACCTGATATAACGTAGATAAAACCCGAACTCATCACTCCCACCGTCCCACTCCTCCCTCCACCGATCCTCTACACTGTTAATGGTGCACTCCTCACCACTCCCAAGTCCGCTGCCTTGGGATAACCTTTGACTCCTCCTTATCCTTAAACCCATATCCAAAACCCCCTCACCTCGCCTCCCCCTTTTCCACCGAAAAAAAATTCACCATCCCCCATTCCTAAACTCTGACACCAAAAAAACGCTCGTCCATCCCTCGTCATCTCCCGCCTAACCTGCAACACCTTCTCTGTGGCCTCCCACCAGCACTGTCGCCCCCTTCAAACCATCCTTAACTCGCCCCTCTTATCCGCCTCCCCCCCCTACTTTTCCCCGCCCCCCCCTGTCAATCCCTTCACGCTCCCATATTGCCCAGCGAATCCAGTTCAAGTTACTGACCCTGACCTACAAGGTCTCTCCATAACCTCTCCCCTCCATACATCTCTGCCCTAATCTCCCGATACCTCCCCTCACACAATCTCCGCTCCTCACAGGACCTTCTCCTCTGCTCCCCTCTCCTGAGCTCCTCACACAACCGTCTCCAAGACTTCACTCGTGCTTCACCCATTCTCTGGAACTACTTAAAACAAAACATCAGACTCTCCCCAACTTTCACCAGTTTCAAAAGCAACCTGAAAACCCATCTCTTCAGGATAGCCTATGACCTACACTAACCCCACCACCAGTACACCAGCCCACAAACATGTCCGCCCCACACCTTCTGTCTCTTCCTCCTCCCTTCTAGACTGTAAGCCCTCACGGCAGGGCCCTCTTTCCTCTGTATCAGCTACTAGTCATTTTTCGTCACCATTGTATTTGTTCAAGATTTGTTATGTATGTAACCCTCCTAAATGTACAGCGCCCTGGAATCAATGGCGCTCTAAAATAAATAATAATAATAATAATATGCCAATCACTGCTGTAGAACTGTAGGGAGTGGGACCACTCCCAACAAAAAAAGCAATGGTGTATTTGAATGTAAAGTGTATAGATTACGTATATTGTGTATATAGGGGACACCAAAGAGTTAAGATGACAAAGCTCCTTATTTAGGGCAGAGGTGCTTTAAGGTGGCAGAGTGGGGCGAAGCATGGATGGACCTACAGCGAATCAATGGGAGGTGGATGGATGGGGCTGCAGGTTACTGTAGGCCTTTGAAAGTGGTTTACCTGTTCCAGCAGTAATGGGCCTGGATTTGCCATACAGAAGCTATAAATCTGTAGCTTCATATGGTTGTAGTGCGACATGCACCAGGACGCCCGCGATCTCAGGTGGGTGTTTTATAATGTGCCTAATATCAGAGTGCGGCCGTTTTAAAAATATAGCAAACAGGGCTGCGCCAGATCTAGGGCTGAAAAGACGGCAGACTTCTAGCGCAGCTCCATTCATACATGTCCCCCAAAGTGCTTCAGAGCTCATCGGCCCTGCTGTGTGAGTTTGTGTGGTCTACCACTTCATGGCTGAGCTGTTGTTACTCCTACACACTTTCACTGTGCAGTAATTGCACCTACAGTTGAATGGAGCAGTACAGAAATTTTACAACCTATGGCATCCTATGACATTGCCATAAAGCATATTTGAGAAAACCACGTGAACGGTAAGGCCATGTGTCCACTGCACCGGTTTCTGGTTGGATTTTCGGTGGATTTAAAAAACCCACAAAAAATCCTTTTAACCATGCCCTAAGACCACTAGAAAAACCCCATTTTTTATTGTCGATTCTAATGTCACATTCACCGAAATATTGAACATGTTCTATATTACGGTGATTCCAGAACACTTCAATGTACTGAGACGACTGAAATCCAAAAAACAACTTTGTTCATTTTGTGCAAAATGTAGATGATCAGAAAAATGTGTGAGGGAAAACCTCCTTGAAAAATCTACGAAATTGTAAAACTACACTATTATAATTGCTGAAATGATACTTCATACTTTTACCTACAACTGCATTATTCTGACTTAGAGTATTTTTTCAGAAGGGCTTTCATTGGTTTTGTGCCTTTTTCATGAAGTTTATTCAAACACAGGGGAAGGTCATTTTAATTTAAACTATTTGAGAATCAGTAATGGTAAATACATTTCCCACTTCCTGTGTTGGGAAGGTCCTGGTACTTTTAAGGGTATGTTCACACGGCATATTGGATCCATTTTGGATCTGAAAAATGCATTCAAAAGCGCTGCGTAAATCGCATCCAACACGCAGGTGCCCTGTCTGGATACGTTTTTGCTGCAGCAGAAGTGCACCCTATAGTTTTCAATAGGGCGTCTGCTGCTTCAAATGGATCAAGACTTGACATGTCAAGTCTTTGATCGGATCCAAAAGACGCATCACAAAGACCTAGTAAACACGGATCGGAGATCACTCGTCTGAACGCCGATGCGTGTTTTATATTGAAAGCAATTTAAGTCACACTGCACATTGTTATATACGTGTTTGGGTCCGTTAAGGGTCCAAAACACAGATCGAAACACGCATCTATAAACGGATCCAACATGCCGTGTTAACATACCCCCATGGGCTTGTCTCCAAGGCAAGGGTTTTTGGACGGTTTTACAGACGGTTTTCGGTTTTGAAAACTGTCTGAGAACCGGCTGTCAAACTTTAGCACGGACCTCTATGGAAAATCCGAAAAAGATTGAACATGTTTTTCGGGTTTTTGGGCGGAACATGAACATCTCAATGCAAGGGTGGAGGGCTTTTCTCCGCAAACACTGTGGGGACATGCCCTAAGTGTTTTTCATTCTAGGATCTTATTATATGATGTTTACTAGATTATTTTGTTACTAAGGTTTAGTTTCATTAGAACAGGTGTAGCTGTCCTGTTTTTCCTTGCATTGGTTAAGAACTGTGCCAATCGAAAGGACCCTTTTATGCTCGTTTCTGACACATTAATAAACATGTTACACTGTGAGGCACTCCTATCAAATAAAAGGTGACAGGGAAGCTGCAAAGACTGTTTCAAATTTATTAGTGACATTTAAAAATTTTTGCTGTCTACAATATATGACCTGCACCCGCCCACCTCCACAGGCTGTTATATCAATGCACTACGCTTTGAAAGGTTGGTGCTTTTTTTATTTTCTCTATTTGAGCCGTTGGCACAGTGAGAGGTCTGAAGTTGACCCAGGTGAGAGATACTATAGAGTAGGACCACCCACTGGATCCCGTTAACCGGGTGGCTGAGCATTTTTGGCAAACATCGGACCAAGAATCTCAAAGTTTTTTCATATATTGTAGATAGCATAAAATGCTCCTTTGGTGATTCCTTGTGTTTTTTGCTCATTTAAAATTTTTTTGGCACAAAATATTGATATACATGCCACCAGATGGAGTGAGCTTCTCTACCCGCTTATGTCATGGCTTCTGTTTATAATCACATGATTACTATAACGGAAGCGGACGCTGGAAAGCTTGACGGATGCCTTAACAGAACCCTCCAGTGGTGGTGTGAACAGAGTTGTGAGATGCAGTCAATGTATTATGTAGTGAGAGACATTTAGATCAGTTTGGCGCAATTTAGGCCAAATAAAGGGCGACGTATGAATTTTGGCGCCCAGATGTAAATTTTTTTGCACGCATTAGTAGCGTAGAATGCGTCTCAATTTATGCACCTGTTCTACTGCAGATCATCGATTAGGCGCTTTTTAGCTCCAAAACGACAACTCAGGCAGACCACTATTAACTTGGTGTGCCTTTTCTAAATGTTTTGCGCCTAGTTTTGCCGTCCTCCAGTCATAAATGTGTAGAATCATAAGGTTGTGATGCAACACGCCTCCAGAACACCCCACATCTTAGGTGCATTACAAAGTGCCGCGGGCGTCCGATAATGCGCCTAAATTTGGAGTGCGTCTGAATATAAATCTAGAAAACAGGGCTCCGTACATACATGTCGCCCTAAATGTCTATTATATACCTATTATAAAAATGTCATATTTCCAACACTAAGGATAAATTAGCAACAAATTTACTATACCAAATGCATACCAAAACATAAAAAAGTATTGCTGGTCATTAACGCCCTTTCAGGTATGGGGCTTAAAGAATATGTATTGAAAATAAAGCCAATTTTACAAATATATTCAGAACTTATAACTCAAAATAGTAGTATATAATGTAGTAGTATGTAATGTTAAGGGGTGGTCACATGATATATTTGTGGGTCGTACTTTGGGGTATAATCGCACTGCAATGTGCCCCGCAAAGCAATGATTACGCACCAGGGAAAAGTGAGGCTGGATTGGGGCTGTGCTGCCTAGCGCATACTTGTAACAGCGGACATATAGCGGTGCACACATTTACGTGCCGATATGCGCTGCATAATTGGTGCGTTTTTTTGTGCAGGAATATACAGCATTCATTGCTGTGCCTTTCTGCACAAAAAACACATCCGAAAAATGCATCAAAAACCCACATGCGTGTGAAAGCACCCTTAGGACATCTTTTTGATGCCTTTTTCAGATGTGGTTTTTGTGCAGAAAGGCACAGCAATGAATGCTGTATATTCCTGCACAAAAAACACATCAAAAACGCACCAAAATAACCGCACTGTGTGAAAGCACCCTAAGGGTGCTTTCACACAGTGCGGTTTTTGGTGCGGTTTTTATATGCATTTTTTGTGCAGGAAGGCACAACAATTAATGCTATACATTGTTGCACAAAAACGCATACAAAAAACGCATCAAAAACGCACCGAAACCGCACCGTGTGAAAGCACCCTAACAGCTTCAAATCCTGTTGGGAAATAGATGAAACACCTGATATGAACACAATCCTATTACAAAGATCTAATTGGAAAAATGAAAAATGAATGAAAAATAAAAAATAAGAAATAAACAGTAATAGATATAACAAAACAAATACTAAACCAAAACTATATCCACCAAAGAAACCCCTTTAGGAAAGTTGTATAAGAGAATATATATGATATAGCAATCAGAGTAACCCCAAATGACAGGACATGGCAGGTTTGTGCAGGTAACAGTCTAGGCTACATCACTGCGAGACCCAACGCGTATCGCTGGCTATGCAGCTTAGTCAGGAATGCCAGGACGTACTTCAGGGCATAATTGCCCTGCAATGTGCCCCACAAAGCACTGATTACGCACCAGGGAAAATGAGGCGAATTGGGGCTAGGCTAGCCAACGCATACTTGTAACAGCAGGCATATAGTGGTGCGCACAGTTATGTGCCGCTATTCGCTGTGTGAACCTACCCCTAAGTCAGGGCCGTCTTAAAGGGAATCTATCGCCAATTTTTTTTTACTTATTAAATCAAGACTCTGATCCATATTCTTTTCCTCTCAGTCATTTTTATTTCCTGATTGTAGATTTCTCAATTCTGCTGTCTATATATGATTGTGGGGAAGACATTCTTGCTTGCACTGCTTTAACAGCAGTCACAGAGATACTTTACAGCAGCTTCATACACATAAGATTCTTAAGACAGTTTCTGTCCCATAGACGTCTATAGGAGAGTTTCACTGTGAAGGGAGGGGAGAGGGGGAGCTGTGAAATCTCCTCTTGTGACTGGTGGATCTGTGTTATCTGTACACATGGTGTCTCCTTCATTTTACCCTGCTTTTACTGAAAATGAGCACATTGCTGAAAAGCTCTCTAAACAGAACAGGAAGTGTCAGGACGATTTTTAGGCCTAGGGGCCAAAGTGAAAACTGCAGGACTTTAAAGGGGTTTTTTCCCAGGACTGATTATTTACCTCCTTATCAGAGGGAGTAAATAAAAAAAATCATGCTGAGTCTGAAGGGTGCAGGGGAAAAGAGGGGTGGGGGTGAGCAGAGAGTGAGGGAAAAAGGGGAGCGTCCAAAACTTAACTCAAAAAAAACTTATAACTTGTTCTCTATTAGCAAACACAGGCTCATACCTGCTCTTTTTCTACCCACCCCCTTGAAAGCCATTCATTTTCCCTGCATCAGATAAGAAAGGTGTCACGCAACGCGGCCTGTCAGCCTCGGGCGGTTAAGCAACTTTAGGGAACTAAGGGGATTGAAAAAGCTTAGCCCAGAGCTTTACTTTTTTGTAATCACATATATTTAAAAAAGGTGATTAAAACCCTTTTGGAGGTCCCCCATCAACATTACCGTGGCAAAACCCTTTAAATTATTAAAAAATACTGAAAGTGATATGAAAAAATTTTAAAAAAAAAAATAACCAAAAATTCCTAAAAAGGTTTAAAATAAAATTTGAGTTTAAAAAATAAAATTTTTTTTATGACACATTCCCTTTAACAGCACTATAGCCCCCGGGCTGAGTGTGGCTCGCCCCCCCCCCCCTCCCCAAACCTCTCCCCAAAGAAAAAAAAATAACCATCTCAGGTCACCATAACATGACAGAGACTGTAGCGCTGATGGAAAAAGAAGCAAAAAACCCCCGACTCAGGACCACTGGTACGTCCCGATCAGTTGTTCTCTAATCGTTCTTTTTTTCCCTTTTCCCCTCCTTCCCTCCAGACCCCCGACACTTCTCCCCGGCCCCCAATCATCCCAAATGTAAGCAAAAAAATCTTAAATCCTCACTTTTTAGCAATTGCACCCAACCTACCCCTGTTGGGGACCCCAGATTTAAAAAGTAGGTATAAAAGCTGCCCCACCATTAAATGGAGTTTACAGGGTCACTGAAAATAGATAGCGTCCCTTAGGTGGTTTTTTAGCCCACCCTGTAGATTGTGGCCCCCCCGTAAGACCCCCCTTAGATTGTAACCACCCTGTTTATTCCCCCCTAATTGTAGGGGCCCCCTGTATTTTTTCCCCCCAAATAGGGCCAGCAATTAACCCGGGGGGCGTATTAACCAGGTAGGGCCAGAATTAGCCAGGCTGGCCAGTAATTTCCCCCTAATTTGCCAGGCACGGGGCCCCATTTGCCAGGCAGGACCAGAATTAGATAGGGCGTAAAATTTGCAGGCGGCAAGTAATTAACGGTTAGGGCCATGATTAGCAGGGAGGACAAGTAATTAAAACATAGGGCCCTGCCGTTATTTGCCAGTAGGGCCAGTGGCAGTAATTAACAGGTAGGGCCCGTAAATAACAGGGAGGGCCATAAAAAGACGGCAGGGGAATAAATAAAAGGGAGGGGGGCCCGATTATATAGACAGGGCCCTAATTAAAGGGGGAAGCGCCAGAAATTTGGGTAGACAGGGCCAGAAAATTTTGGGAGATAGGGCCAGTAATTAGCATAGATTGGGCCAAAATTAGGGAAGGGCCATAATTTTCAGATAGGGCCATAATTTGGTTGATAGGCCAGTAAAGCAATAGGGCCAGTAAATTAGGGAGATGGGCCCGTAATTTGCAATAAAGGGCAATAAATTTTGGGGAGACAGGGCCAGTAATTAGCAATAGGGGCCCTAATTAGCAAAGGGCCAAAAAAATAGGGGAGACAGGGCCCGAATTAGTAGAAGGGCCGTAAATTTGCAGATAGGGCCAGTAATTGGGGGGAGTTAGGGCCAGTATTAGCAATAGGGCCAGTAATTAGAATAGGGCCAGTAATTAGGGTATTTAGGGCCAGAATTACAAAAAAGGCCATAATTAGCCAAAAAGGGGGCCGTGATTAGCAGTAGGGCCAGGATGCAATAGGGCCAGTATTTAGCCAGTATAGGGCCAGAAAATAGGGAGATAGGGCCAGAAATAGCAGATGGGGCCAGTAATTAGGAAAGATAGGGCCAGAAATTTTAGCAGATAGGGCCATTAATTAGGGCAGAAGGGCCAGTAATTAGGGTAAAATGGGCCCAGTAATTAGCAGATAGGGCAATAGGGCCAGTAATTAGCATGATGGGGCCAGTAAATTGGGGTTTGATAGGCCAGCAATTAGCAGATAGGGACAGAAAATTAGGGCAGATAGGGCCAGGAATTAGCAGATAGGGCCAAAAATTTAGGGCAGACAGGGCCAGTAATTAGCAATAGGCCAGTAATTAGGGTTGATAGGGCCAGTAATTAGCAGATAGGGCCAGTAATTAGGGTAGTTAGGGCCAGTAATTAGCAAATAGGGCCAGTAATTAGCAGATAGGGCCAGTAATTAGGGTAGTTAGGGTCAGTAATTAGCAAATAAGGCCAGTAATTAGGGCAGATAGGGCCAGTGATTAGCAGATAGGGCCAGTGATTAGCAGATAGGGCCAGTAATTAGCAGATAGGGCTGATAGGGTCAGTAGTAATTAGCAGTTAGGGCCAGTAATTAGCAAATAGGGCCAGTAATTAGCAGATAGGGCCAGTAATTAGGGCAGATAGGGCCAGTAATTATGGTAGATAGGGCCAGTAATTAGCAGATAGGGCTGATAGGGTCAGTAATTAGCAGATAGGGCCAGTAATTAAAGGTAAAATAGGGCCCAGTAATTGCAGATAGGGTAGTAATGGGGTGATAGGCCAGTAATTAGGGCAGACAGGACCAGTAATTGTTTTTTATAAAACTATATAAATTCTCACCTGTTTTCTCTCTTTCCCTCCTCTTCTCCGGAGCGGGAGGCCGGGCTCACAGCCGAGTGCGGGCCGCTGAGCATGCATGCGATGACGTCATCACATCGCGCTACCTGCGCCGCGGCCTGCAGAGGGCTGAATGGCCGGGATCAGAAGATCCCTGCTGTTCTGCCTCAGCAGCTGCTTACGCCGCGTGGTGCAGGCTGCGGCCGTGATGGCTGCATGGCTGGGTCTGTGACTCAGCCATGCAGCCGTGTGGCGCCATGCCTGCCGGGGGGAAGCCTGGCTGTCGCTCCACTGGGCAGGGTAGGCGGCTGCCTGGGAGGGCCCCCGGGCAACCGCCTAACCTGCCCAATGGAAGAGACGGCCCTGCCCTACGTAACTTTTACACGTTAAGGATAGTAAATCAGACAATATGCAAATATCCACTATACACTGCCTATATATCCTGTTCATTCCCCACCTATCATGCACAGGTAAAGTGCTGAGCAACTGTTTCTATGGAATAGGTGTAATATTCACTCCAAACAGCCTATATAATTTCCTTTTTATTCCCCCACCTATCATGCACAGGTAAAGTGCTAGACACCTGTTTCTATGGAAAATTTGTTCATTCCATTATACACTGCCTATATATCCTGTTCATTCCCCACCTATCATGCACAGGTAAAGTGCTGAGCAACTGTTTCTATGGAATAGGTGTACATTCTACTATAAACTCTTCTTCTATCCTATTTCTTCAATCTGTATTTAGCCCCGGATCCTTATCTCTCTTTAGCTCTTATTACTTTGTTATAATGGGGGTTATATCTCTCCTTGTGGAGAGCCACCAATAAATTGTTCGGTGTGAGGATTTATGCGTCTTTCACACCTCACTGTTTTGCATAAAGCAAAGACTTCTGGGAAAAGAGCTGAGGAGCTTGTTCTAATGTTCATTCTTTTTTTTCACGCCTTTTTGTCTGACCCTGTCACCTACTACAAAGTTCTACTACTACACGTTTTCAGCAAAAACTATAACATGGGATATGTAAAGGGAATCGATGAAGCAACTGAAAAAAAAAAAGTGTACGGAAAAGAACTCCAAGTACAAGGAGTCCCGGAACCCAAGCGAGCTCTGCCACAACCAAGATGGCCGCCGTGACGTCATCCCAGAGCCACGCCCCATTCTTCTGCTCCCTGTCACCTGTTGCCCTGGTCCGAAGGCGGAGAATCCAACGCCTACCCGATGACGTCACCGTGACGTCGGGAAGCCTGGCTGCGAACGGCAGGTACTGCTGGGGACGCCATGTTGTGAGAGGAAGTGGAAATCAGTGTGTGTGAGTGAGTGTGAAGGGAGAGGAGCTGCGCTGGAGCGGTACACGTTCGCCCGCTACCGGACAAGCAACAGCGGAGCTACCAGCATAGCGGGCAGCCAGCTGAGGGAGCCGGGTGCTTTTGTCGCTTCCTTGAGAGGAGCCTCGGGGCGCGCTGCTGCTCGCTCAGCGCCGGGGAAGATGCCGCTGGCGCAGCTGGCAGACCCGTGGCAGAAACTGCCGGTGCAGAAAGTGGAGAGCGAGGTAAGGAGGGGAGGAGGGAGCGGGCATGTCGGCTCTTGTCAGCGCCGGACTGGCAGGAAGTCAGGGCTCTGCGAGAAGTTTGTGTGCAGTCCGGGCAGTGCGCTTACTATATGTGGGGAGCTCTGCGGGGACAGGTGCCTGACACTCCGGCCAGGTGATCTCTGGGACGGGCTGCCCTCACATCATACACTGCAGACTCCAGGCATTGGCGGAGTGTACCTGACTTGTACTGTGACCAGGGGCTGAAGACTGACAGGAGTATATAGAAAGTAGGAGAAGTATATAGAGGGCGGGAAAGAGTATACAGAAAGCAGGAGGAGTATATAGAGGACGGGAAAGAGTATACAGAAAGCAGGAAGGAGTATATAGAGGACGGAAAGAGGGATACAGAAAGCAGGGGGGAGTAAAATAGAGGACGGGAAAGAGTATACAGAAAGCAGGGGGGAGTTATATAAAAGGGCGGGAAAGAGTATACAGAAAGCAGGAGGGAGTATATAGAGGACGGGAAAGAGTATACAGAAAGCAGGAGGGAGTATATAGAGGACGGGAAAGAGTATACAGAAAGCAGGAGGGAGTATATAGAAGGGCGGGAAAGAGTATACAGAAAGCAGGGGGAAATATATAGAGGACGGGAAGGAGTATACAGAAAGCAGGGGGGAGGTATATAGAGGGGGGAAAGAGTATATAGAAAGCAGGAGGAGTATATAGAGGACGGGAAAGAGTATACAGAAAGCAGGAGGAGTATATAGAGGGAGGGAAAGAGTAAACAGAAAGCAGGGGGAGTATATAGAGGACGGGAAAGATAAAACAGAAAGCAGGGAGGGAGTATATAGAGGACGGGAAAGAGTATACAGAAAGCAGGAGGGATAAATAAGAGGACGGGAAGGAGTATACAGAAAGCAGGAGGGAGTATATAGAGGACGGGAAGGAGTATACAGAAAGCAGGAGGGAGTATATAGAGGACGGGAAAGAGTATACAGAAAGCAGGAGGGAGTATATAGAGGACGGGAAAGAGTATACAGAAAGCAGGAGGGAGTATATAGAGGACGGGAAAGAGTATACAGAAAGCAGGAGGGAGTATATAGAGGACGGGAAAGAGTATACAGAAAGCAGGAGGGAGTATATAGAGGACGGGAAAGAGTATACAGAAAGCAGGAGGGAGTATATAGAGGACGGGAAAGAGTATACAGAAAGCAGGAGGGAGTATATAGAGGACGGGAAAGAGTATACAGAAAGCAGGAGGGAGTATATAGAGGACGGGAAAGAGTATACAGAAAGCAGGAGGGAGTATATAGAGGACGGGAAAGAGTATACAGAAAGCAGGAGGGAGTATATAGAGGACGGGAAAGAGTATACAGAAAGCAGGAGGGAGTATATAGAGGACGGGAAAGAGTATACAGAAAGCAGGAGGGAGTATATAGAGGACGGGAAAGAGTATACAGAAAGCAGGAGGAGTATATAGAGGACGGGAAAGAGTATACAGAAAGCAGGAGGGAGTATATAGAGGACGGGAAAGAGTATACAGAAAGCAGGAGGGAGTATATAGAGGACGGGAAGGAGTATACAGAAAGCAGGAGGGAGTATATAGAGGACGGGAAAGAGTATACAGAAAGCAGGTAGGGAGTATATAGACAAAGAGTATCAGACAGGGGAGAAAGGAGGAAAGGTATACAGAAAGCAGGAGGGAGTAATATAGAGGACGGGAAAGAGTATACAGAAAGCAGGAGGGAGTATATAGAGGACGGGAAAGAGTATACAGAAAGCAGAGGGAGTATATAGAGGACGGGAAAGAGTATACAGAAAGCAGGAGGGAGTATATAGAGGACGGGAAAGAGTATACAGAAAGCAGGAGGGAGTATATAGAGGACGGGAAAGAGTATACAGAAAGCAGGAGGGAGTATATAGAGGACGGGAAAGAGTATACAGAAAGCAGGAGGGAGTATATAGAGGACGGGAAAGAGTATACAGAAAGCAGGAGGGAGTAGATAGAGGACGGGAAGGAGTATACAGAAAGCAGGAGGGAGTAGATAGAGGACGGGAAAGCAGGAGGGAGTATATAGAGGACGGGAAGGAGTATACAGAAAGCAGGAGGGAGTAGATAGAGGACGGGAAGGAGTATACAGAAAGCAGGAGGGAGTAGATAGAGGACGGGAAGGAGTATACAGAAAGCAGGAGGGAGTAGATAGAGGACGGGAAGGAGTATATAGAGGACGGGAAGGAGTATATAGAGGACGGGAAGGAGTATATAGAGGACGGGAAGGAGTATATAGAGGACGGGAAGGAGTATATAGAGGACGGGAAGGAGTATACAGAAAGCAGGAGGGAGTATATAGAGGACGGGAAGGAGTATACAGAAAGCAGGAGGGAGTATATAGAGGACGGGAAAGAGTATACAGAAAGCAGGAGGGAGTATATAGAGGACGGGAAGGAGTGTACAGAAAGCAGGAGGGAGTATATAGAGGACGGGAAGGAGTGTACAGAAAGCAGGAGGGAGTATATAGAGGATGGAAGGAGTGTACAGAAAGCAGGAGGAGTATATAGAGGACGGGAAGGAGTATACAGAAAGCAGGAGGGAGTATATAGAGGACGGGAAGGAGTATACAGAAAGCAGGAGGGAGTATATAGAGGACGGGAAGGAGTATACAGAAAGCAGGAGGGAGTATATAGAGGACGGGAAGGAGTATATAGAGGACGGGAAGGAGTATATAGAGGACGGGAAGGAGTATACAGAAAGCAGGAGGGAGTATATAGAGGACGGGAAGGAGTATACAGAAAGCAGGAGGGAGTATATAGAGGACGGGAAGGAGTATACAGAAAGCAGGAGGGAGTATATAGAGGACGGGAAGGAGTATACAGAAAGCAGGAGGGAGTATATAGAGGACGGGAAGGAGTATACAGAAAGCAGGAGGGAGTATATAGAGGACGGGAAGGAGTATACAGAAAGCAGGAGGGGAAAGTATATAGAGGACGGGAAAGAGTATACAGAAAGCAGGAGGGGAAAGTATATAGAGGACGGGAACGAGTATACAGAAAGCAGGAGGGGAAAGTATATAGAGGACGGGAAAGAGTATATAGAAAGCAGGAGGGGAAAGTATATAGAGGATGGGAAAGAGTATATAGAGGGCAGGATTGAGTATAGAGAGGACAGGAGTATACAAATGGTGGGAGGGATCATATAGTGGACCGGAGTATGTAGAAAGCAGGAGGAGTATAGAGGACGGGAGTTTATAGATGGAAGGAGGGAGTATATAGAGGACAGGAGTATATAGAGGACCAGAGTTTATAGATGGAAGGAGGGAGTATATAGAGGACAGGACTATATAGAGGGCGGGAAAGAGTATATGGAGGACAGTTGTATATAGAGAGGATGGGAGGGAGTATGTATAGAGGATAGGAACCCCTGTGCAGAGAGTTCCTGTACTGTGGCCGGGTGTGGGAATGAGAGGAGGAGTATATAGAGGACAGGAGCCCTGGGTGGGCATCCATTGTGTGCCCTGTCTCTATGCCATGCAGTACAGATACAAAGCAGCAATCATTCACACTGTATAATCCAGCGCCAATTAGATTGGAAAATTGCTCTAATCCAGTTTTCCCCTTGTGGTTAATCTAGGCAGCCCTTGGCTGAGCTCATTCTGGGGCAGTAGGGGTTAACCAGGGTTCCTCAGTTGACGCACTACTCTTAGGGCTCTGCTCCATGTGTGCAGTTTTCTAGGTCAGAGATGGTCGGGCAGCCGTCTCCTCGATGGTGACGAGATGTCATCTGGAGTTTGGGATGCTCCGTTGCTCTTTCAGCAGTGCTAAGGTCCCTTCACATGAAGAATTGGTGTTGCCCTGTGCAGATAGAACAGCTGCTTTGTAGGGTTAGGATTGATGCCGCTGTGCCCCCGGGTACATGTCCTTAGCACCCATTAAACCTGGCTGAGTAATTGGGCATTAGGAGGATATGGAGGAGAGCCAGGAAGCCAGTTCCCTGCTGCTGTCACTTCTGGCTCATCTGTAACTTGACGACCGTTCTAGCATTCATGTCCCCTCAAACAAGTGCGTGTGGCAGGGAGAGGCGCTGGATTATTTATGAGGGTAGAGACCTCTAGGCTCCGCTCATGTTCCGGGGGTGCTGTGGATGTCACTGCACTGAGGTGTCTGGCCTCCTTTGTTCTCCCTCAGACAGGAGGTTGGATGTGTAAATCACAGCAATGGAGCATTGTGCAGAACTCTCCTGCTGTTTTGGGCATGAGGAGAGGATTTGCTCCTCTTTCTATCTCCGCAGGGTGTGGTTGCAGGGTAGTTTAGTTGTGACATTGCAACGTTACTCAGAGTCTCCTCTGATCTTGCTACATCATCTGTGGGTGGTAATGAGTGTGCGGGAAGGATGGAGCCGGTCCAGGATGTTTGATGGTGCCTGCCGGTGTAATGCAAGCATGTGCACTTTATCTCATGGGAGATCGTCCTGAATTCTGCTAATTACAGTCACTTCATAGTGGCAGATGAGATACAGTGCATTAGCAGACTGTCAGACGGATCTCCTCAGGGCCCTCCGAATAACTCAGAAAGTCGAGGCCTCACGTATGACATCTTCTTTGTTCTATAACTCAGTGCTTTATATATTTGTGCTCTGGCTATGTGGGGTTTTATTTTTTGTTCTACGTTGAACAAAAAACTCACTGAAAACCAAATCCTAAAAGTGTTGAGAAAACTGAGTTTTTTTTGTCCACTGCCAGAAGTTGCTGAAAAAACATGTTTTTTTTGGCGCTTTTTTTTGCAGAAATGCACAGCATTACATAGGCTTTGGATTTCTGCAAAAAGTCTGACTTTTAACATAGACTTCAATAGTAAATTTTCTGCTCTTGTTTTTTTTTTTTTGCGAAATGTTTCAAAAAACGAGCAGAAAAATAAGTTCTGTGGAGACAACAGGACGTTTTTACTGTTAGGCTATGTTCACACGGCTTAATTGCGGGACGTATTTCACCCCACAATTACGTTGTGCGTACCGGGGGGCGGGGGTGCCGGCAGCCCGCCGGCCCCATAGACATGCATTATTCTCGGCGCGTATACGGAGAGGAGACGTTATCCATAGTTCTCTATGAGGACTGTGGATTATCGTAATGACTCGGACGGATTTAGCGCAGTACGGCGCGAGTTACGGGCTGAAATACGTCCCAGAATAATCCGTGTGAACATAGCCTTAGGGTATGTTCACACAGCGTATTTAGATCCGTGTTGGATCCGAAAATCGCATCTAAAAACGCAGCGGCGTCCGGATCCTAAATGGATCCAACCCATATCTAACAGGCAGCTGCGTATTGGATACAGCAGGATCTCTGCGAAAACCGGACGGAAGATTGTGCTTGATGAATGTTTTGCTGCCGGACTGCGGGCGGCAAAACCCATGCTGTGGGGACTGCTGCACAGGTTTTCCATAGAGCTACATTGTGCTCATTTTTGGCCGAAAACCCGTACCATGGGGACATGCCCTTGGGGTCAGTCCACATGGCAAGGTTTGTGGTCGGATTTTCAGACAGTTTTCGGATTTGAAAACTGACCAGCAAGACCGACCCCATAGACTTTAATAGAAAATACATTCAGCAGTCTACACTGAACGGATTTTCTGCTGGATGTTTTTTTACACCGCTGGCGTTGAACATGCACAATCTTCTGCCTGGTTTTTGGGAGGATGATGTGCATTTACATGGTTGAGAGGGGTGGCGATTCTGCAAACCGTGCACAGAACCTTCCCCCAAAAACCATGCAAAGGACGGCAAAATACCGGCCAGATTCTTAAGACCGGTTCCAACCGGTATTTTGCCTATGTCATGAGGCCGTACCCTTAGATCGTGTTCATTCTCCCGTCGTATTCCATGTGGAAAATTTACTATTGAGCTCCATAGGGATGGCTAAAAACTTAGTGTAAAACGTGTCAAAAAAATGTGTAGGTTGTTTTGGATGTGGATACACCTCCAAGACTCTGTATTATTATTATTATTATTATTATTTCTTTTAAAGCGCCATTGATTCCAGGGCGCTGTACATTCGAGGGAGTTACATACACAACATAAGTCAAACAAGTACAGTGATAATTGATAAATGACAATTGGCACGACAGAGGGAGAGAGGACCCTACCCGCGAGGGCTTACAATCTACAAGGGGGGGGAAAGAGACAGAAGGTGAGGGGCAGACATGTATGTGGAGGGTGTAGTGACGCAGGGTTATTGTAGGTTATAGGCAAGCCTGAAGAAATGGGTTTTCAGGTTGCTTTTGAAGCTGGTGAAGGTGGAGGAGAGTCTGATGTGTTGGGGGCAGTGAGTTCAGAGTGTGGGTGAAGCACGGGAGAAGTCTTGGGCGGTTGTGTGAGGAGCTGATAAGGGAGAGCAGAGGAGAAGGTTTCCTGTGAGGAGCGGAGATTGCGTGAGGGGAGATATTTGGAAATTAGGGCAGAGATGTCTGGAGGGGAGAGGTTATGGAGAGCCTTGTAGGTCTTTAGTTAGCAACTTGAAATTAATTCGCTGGGAAACGGGGAGCCAGTGAAGAGATTGACAGAGGGGAGAGGCAGAGGAGTAGGGGGAGAGAGGTGGAACAGACGGGCAGCAGAGTTGAGAATTGTTTGTAGGGGGGCAAGAGTGCTAGATGGGAGGCCACAGAGAAGGATGTTGCAGTAGTCTAGGCGGGAGATGACGAGGGCATGGACCAGCATTTTTGTAGTGTCCTAGTTGAGGAATGAGCGGATGCGAGAGATGTTTTTCAGGTGGAGGCGGCAGGCAGAGGTGAGGTTTTGGATGTGTGGTTTGAAAGATAGAGCGGAGTCGAGGATTACCCCACGGCAGCGGACTTGCGGAACAGGTGAGAGTGTACAGCCGTTGACTGAGAGAGAGATCAGGTGGAGGGGTAGAGTTGGATGGTGGAAAGATGATTAGTTCTGTTTTCTCCACATTTAGTTTTAGGAGACGTGAGGAGAAGGAGGAAATGGAGGACAGACAGTCAGGGATCTGGGAGAGTAGAGAGGTGACATCTGGGCCGGAGATGTAGAGTTGGGTATCATCAGCATACAGGTGGTAATGAAAGCCGTGTGAGGCTACACTCTTGGCCTGGGTCAGCTCATAAAGAGAGAAGAGTAGAGGACCCAGGACTGACCCCTGAGGGACACCAACAGAGAGTGGCCGGGGGGAGGAGGTGGAGCGAGAATGAGAGACGCTGAAAGTCCGGTCAGTGAGGTACGAGGAGATCCAGGAAAGGGCCAAGTCCGTGATGCCGAGGGAGGAGAGGATTTGTAGCAGGAGGGAATGGTCGACAGTGTCAAAGGCAGAGGACAGTTCTTAGAGGAGGAGCACAGAGTAGTGGCGTGAGGCTTTGGCAGTTGCTAGGTCATTGGTGACCTTGGTTAGGGCGGTTTCGGTAGAGTGGTGGGGTCGGAAACCAGATTGTAGTGGGTCAAGGAGAGAGTTGGAGGAGAGGTGGGAGGACAGCTGAAGATAGACGTGCTGCTCGAGGAGTTTGGAAGCAAAAGGGAGCAGTGAGATGGGGGCGATAGTTGGACAGAGAGGAGGGGGCAAGGGTTGTTTTTTTTAGGGTGATAGTAGCATGTTTAAAGGCGGAAGGGAAGATGCCAGAGGTTAGTGATAGGTTTTAAGAGATGGGTGAGGGCTGAATGATAGAAGCACTGAGGTTGGGATGAGGTGGGATGGCAGTGGATCAAGACTACAGGTAGTGAGGTTGGATTTGGGGCAGAAGAGGAGAGGTTGTCATGAGTGACAGTGGAAGCAGGTTAAGCGGGAAGAGCAGTTTGCAAGAGTAGAGGAGGGTGGTGGGATGCGGGCTAAAGCTTTCTCTGATGTGGTTGGACTTCTGGAGGAAGTGAATGGCAAAGTCGTCTGCTGAAAGGAGGGATGGGGGAGGAGGTGCTGGTGGGTGGAGGAGAGAGTTGAAGGTTTTGAATAATTGTCTGGGGTTGTGGAGATGAATTGGATTTCTGACCGTCAATCCACATGAATGCCGACCAGTAAATTGTACTCGTCATCTGGACGTTCCCTGAAGGGTTAATGATTGTAATTTTTTTAGGATGCCAATAAAAAAATACATTGTAACTACCTGGGTATGTTTATTTGGCAGATTTTTTCCATTGATAACCTTGGGGATATGCACATTGATATCAGTGGGGAAAATCCAGATTCTTTCGCTGTGGATTTGAATTCTGCGATGTGGAGGAAAAAACATGATTCCACATCAGGACGCTCCAGTCTCGGCTGCCGGATGTAAGCAGTGAACGTTCATTGTTCATGTAACAGCTGCAACCAATCACAGGCCACAACATCATCTGCACGTGCTCTGTGTGGCCTATAAGGGCATTTTCCCCACTGCACAAGGTTTTCCGTTGGGCGGTTTTTCCGCCCGCAAAAACATTGTGATAGCAACAATCTTCTGTCCGGTTTTCGGACGGAATCTGTGCATCTATGTGAAGGGGGAGGGCTTTTCTCCGCTCATCACGGCCGGCATTTGTCCTTTGCGTGGGAACGCAACCCTAATTGTCTGCAGCTGTTCAGTTGTTACAACCAGGATTTAAACGCATCGGCAGCCGGGAGTGTCCGGAAAGTAAGTTGAGGTTTATCGTCTATTTTTACTCATACCCTGATGGACCAACGGGCAATGTTAGGTCCCAGAATAACCTTTAAAGGGGGGCTTCTTTACTACAATGATATCTTTTAACATGTAGTGACAGATAATTGAAGACTTTCTTAAATACTTTGCTTTGTTGAAATTTTTTTTGTTGAAGTTGCTTGTTACGACCATCTCTTTTTTTCCACCTCTCCCTTTTATTTCGCTTTGTTCGAAAAATGCTGTCAGTCATTCCCCTGACTATGGTAAGTCACCTCCTGCAGAGGGCTGTCTCTAGTAACGGCCTTTATTTAGCCAAGTACACCTTTTAAAGCTCTGCAGACCGAGTACTACACTTTATAAATCTCTTGCGCTCGTTGTTAGTGTACCAGGAATAACTAGGAACCGCAGAGTTGATGTCAATCCCTGCTATAGACCCTAAGGCCCTGTTCACATGACGGATTTGGCCGCAGTTATGGCCACGGGTTCCGACGCGATTTCCGCGGCCAAATCTCGCCTAGTTTATTAACATAAAGGATAAAGATTCCACAGCACTCGTTTGGATTTATGCTCATTAATTCTGAAAATTCCTAGTTTATTAACATGGTTTCCTATTGGAAACCGCGTTAATATTCACTAGCCGCGGGTTTGAGAACTCTCCTGTCAATTCTTGACAGGGAGTCCTCAGCGCGGCAGCCGCGCGGTGTTGCTGCGTGTGTCGCCGTGGGCGTCGCCTTGGCTGATGCACGGCTGGCGACGCGGTTTGTCCCCTGCCTACTAATTTGCATGGGGGCAAACCCTCGCCGCAAGCCGCACCCAAGCCACGCCCTACTCGCGCTGCGACCACGCCCAGCGCTTGCTCCGCAAACCCGCCGGAGACGCAAGGTTAGGACGAGATTTGGCCGCGGCCGAACCCGTGGCCAAATCAGTCGTGTGAACGGGGCCTAACACAGTCTGAACAGTATGTGTGATTCTAAAGCTGACTGTGAAACTGCATAGTGCGAAAACACCCTTTAACTGTCCATATATGTGAACAGTTAACACTGGATCTGTGTGAACGGGCTACCTGTGTGAGGGGGAATGCTTGCAGCTCTTCTTGCCGCCAGCCTTCTAGCGTGACCTTGGTAAAGGAGATGCAGGGCAGCCTGACCTCCAGTGCCTGTAAAATGCTTCTCATCCATACCGGGGAAAATGGAGGCTCATGATCAGGATGCCCTGCCCTGCAATGCGACCCATATTCACAATCGTGTGAGCAACATAACTGTCCACGTTTATCAGATATGTCATCAGAGCTTCCTGTCAAACCTACACCGTCCATATTTAGTCACATTATATCTCTACATTTGTTTTGTGAAGCTCTAGTGATGTAACTGTCCCTAAATGTCCTCACCGCTCATTCTGCCGGGGAGTGGGTGGAGATCTGGAAGAACTCAGCTGCTGCCATCACAGACACCTCGGTGACAGTTTTGGTCCTTTAGCAGCTGCCACTACTGCACCCAGCAGGTTATTGAGGTGCAGAAATATGGGTGACGGGAGAGCAGGACTCCAGAGGAGATGACGCCATTGCCTCAACAATCGATGCAAAGGTAGACATGGACGTTTTGGACACTCTTCATTCTGATAGAACAGGGGTTCCCAAACTCCAGTCCTCACACCCCACCAACAGCTCATGTTTTCTGGCTTTCCTTAGCATTGCACAGGTGACTTAATTATTGTCAGTGCATTCTGTGGGATGTCCTGAAAACATGACCTGTTGGTGGGTCTTGAGGACTGGAGTTTGGGAACCCCTGTGATAGAAGATAGTGTTGGTCGTTTTTTACAATGATGATACGTTTTTCTACAGAGTGATAAAGGGGTGTTCCCACCATAGACTTTGATGACATATTGATAGGATATGTCTTCAAGGCCTGATAGGTGCAGGTTCCACCCCCAAAAGTGTTGTCTCAGAATGGAGAGTTGACACTTTCTTTTCTGTTGGAGTTTTAACTAGCGGTTAAGGGCGCGTTTACACGGCACAGGACAAATACCGGCCGGTTTGCCGGCCGGTATTTGTCCTGTTTTGCGGCCGTCCCCACGGCTGCGGGGAGGGGGTGGCTTTTCTCCGCGATGAGCGGAGAACAGCCCTCCCATAGACATGCACATATTCCGTCGGGAAACCGGACGGAAGATGGTGCATGTTCTATGTTTTGCCGCCGGACCACGACAAAACCGCCGGGCGGAAAACCCGTGCAGTGGGGACTGCTGCACGGGTTTTCCATAGAGCACAATTGTGCACATTTTCGGCCGTTTTTTTCAGGCGGTCTGAGAAACTGCAAACCGGCTGAAAAACCGGCCGAAAACCCTTGCCGTGGGGACATGCCCTAAGTGTTGTTTGACTGTCTCCCATAGAACAGAATGGAGAGCTGACACTTTCTGCTCTGTTGGAGTTTTAAGTAGCGGTGAGTGTTGTGTTCGACTGTACTTGGCTCTCCGATAGAACAGAATGGAGAGTCGTGTGCAAGCTCGTCCTGCGCTCCGTTTTGAGACAATACTTTGAGGCCTTTTAAAGGGGTTGTCTCACTATAGACATTGATAACCTATCGCTTGGATGTGCCATCAATGTCTGATAGGACCACACCTATCTCAAGGATGAGCCCTGAAACCTCTTTGTTTTGAACAGAGGTGGTTGGGCCTCTCCTATTGCAATCAATGTGGCACCGCTTGGCTGTACTCGGAACTCCCGTAGATTTCAATGGGAGAGTCCTTGGCCACCTCCTATTTAAACAGAGAGGTTTAGGGGCTCATTTTTTAGATAGATGCGGGACCGAGAGTCCTGTCCTAGCAATGTGCCATCAGGGTCTACAGTGAGACAACCCCTTCAAAGCTTTTCTTCAGGATTGGAAAATCGCCTCAATGACGGCAAAAGGTCGGAATCTTTATCTAAGACACATTTTTTTGTTGAAAATGAAGAGAAAACTATTTCATGACGAGTCTCCCGCCTGGAGAGTTGAACTTTCACTGCTCTTCAATAAAGCTGGAACCAGCCTGATGTGGAATATTGCTGATCACTAGTAAAGTCTATGACTCAAAGAATTTACATGTCATAACAGCCAAGGACAAGCAACAAAGTACTGACTGGGAATTTTTAATTTTTTTTGTTGTTGTTCACGGTTGCATAATTTTTTTTTTTTTTTTTTTTTGTTCTTGATCAGGAAAAATGTCATTTATTAAATTAATGAACCTTCATGTGAGTGAGGTGTGTTTCATGAAGTTCTTTGAAGGGAATCTGTCACATTTAAAACGCTAACACATCTGCTGGCAGCATGTTATAGAGCAGGAACAGCTGAATAGACTGATACATTGTTTTGTGGGGAAAAATGTAATAAAATGTGTATTTTATTCATTTAGATCCCTGCTGATTCTGAGTTAAGGAGTCCAGTAGACGGGCTTGTCAGTGCTAGACAGCCAGCATTGCATCAGTGTGTACGCCCCACAAGTCCCCATTCCTAACTATGGGACAGTCGTAAGTCAGGGACTACCTGTATATCAATCTGCTCAGCTCTTGCTTCTCTGTATCATGCTGCTGGCCGATCAGTCCCCTTGGTCAGTGTGACAGGTTCTCTAAACATTGTTCTGTGCCATCTCGGTGATTTGTCTGTCTTCTATGAAGAGAAGAAAGGTGGTTAAACATCCTCTAAGGGTGCTTCCACACGGTGCGTTCTTGATGCGGGTATTTTTTTTTTTGGGCTGCGTTTTTTTTTTTTTGCGCAGGAAGACACAGCAATTAATGCCGTACATTGTTGCACAAAAAAACGCGTGAAAAACGCACCGTGTGAAAGCACCCTTAGGGCTTGTTCACATGGAGTTTACACTCCGTGTTACAAGCGCTTTTAGGATCCATCTTGGGGTCCGCTCTGTCGGTCCCCAAGACGGATCTAAACAATTAGCAGTGAGATTCTCACTGCTGTCTGTCCATGACCCCAAGACGGATCCTAAGGGGCTGTTCACACGGCTTATTTTGGGCACGGATTCCAGCCGTATTGCGCGCCGTACTGCGCTGCGGTTCGACTGGAATCCGTCCCAGCCATTAAGGTAATCCACAGTTCTCATAGAGAACTGTGGATTTCGTCTCTCCCCCCCCCCCCCCTCCCCCCTCCGCTCGGCGAATACGCCAGGCGGAGAGAAAGTGACCTGTTCATTAGCCCGGTGGGATACGCGCTGTGGAGAATGATAGTCTATGGGGCCGGGGAGCTGCGCCCCCTCCCCTTATTCAAGCCGTAATTGCAGGCGAAATCCGTCCCGCAATTACGGCTTGAATAAGCCGTGTGAACCGGCCCTAAAAGCGCTTGTAACACGGAGTGTAAACTCTGTGTGAACAAGCGCTAAGCGTGGTGATTCCATAATTTTTTCCCAGGGGCCGTAGCTCATTTTCCAAATGGGCCAGTAAACTAGTGGAAAAGTGACCAGAACTCTTACTCCGTATTTATCAAACCGCTGCAGTACTTGTTAGGACAGCTGAGAAGCTGTGAATAGTGGCGCGCCAGGGGTGAGGTCAGTTTGGGCTTTTAGACCGTGCTGTTGAAGGTATTTATCGAGCTGTTATGACAGAATTTTGAGCTATTAAACCATCTCAAAGTAAAACCTGTCTTTGGTGCTTATAGCAGCCTATCTAAGAAACCTAAATAAATGTGCCTGTTCTGGAATACAGTGAGGACGGTGAGAGCATCTTCATGGCTCCTTCACGCTATTTATCAAAGCGTTTAAATGCTTTTAGAAAGCGCCGTCTGTGTTTAATTTTTGGGGAATTTTTTTTTCATTTAGTGTCATTTTATGCGTTCACTGTTTTCTAGGTCCTTATTAGGAAGCCTGTCGGAAAATGTCAAAAACTGAAATGATTTGGATATAGTGACAGACTTTAAAGAAAAAAAATCTTAAAAAACCTCTTAGGAAAAACATAGCACAATGTTTGTCATAACCTCAGGAAAGGCTGAGCCCCATCCATATGCAGTGGGTGCTAGTTACAGCCAGCCTATGCCTTTAGTGGCTGGGTCCTGACATAACCCCAGTTCTGGCAGTTTAGCTATTTAGATGCTGTGATCAGCAAGGTGATAGCAAGTGCCTAATGCCCTTCTTCTGCTTTTACACCCGGCCCGAGGGATGTGTAATTGTAGGCTGTTCTGCAAACATAAGTTTTGCAGACTAGTGTACGAGTGATAGCGCCCCCTATAGTGATCAAAAGCCCCAGGTGGAATAAAAATACAAGTAAATTAAAGCGGTTGTCTCACTGCAAGGATTGCTTTTTATGTTAAAGATCTTACAAAAACAAGTCACTTTGCAATATGTGTCCATTAAGTGTCCTACCTATTCCTAGATATCCCCTCTTGTATGGGTTGCAACAGCTCCTCAGGTTGCTATAGCTACAGACCTGTTCGATCTCTATTGATAGGCTGCTAGCTCTGGTCGCTATAGCTACAGACCTGTTTGATCTCTCCTGATAGGCTGCCAGCACAGGTTGTTATAGCTACAGACCTGTGTGATCTCTCCGGATAGGCTGCTGGCCCTGGACCCTGTAGCTACCTATCTTTTGTCATCAGCAGCTCATCACTGCAGGCAGTAGTCGCCCGTACATGCGGAATTCAACAATGTCACCATTAAATCAGGTCGGCGGTAAGATGAATGGATGTAGTGAGACAACCCCTTAAAGTTTTTGAGAAGTATTCACCCTTTAGAGCTCTGTAGCCTTGTGCACTATGGTTAATAAACCTCCAGTTGTTAGGACACCAACAGGAATAGCTAAGAAAAGGAGATCTGAAATGCCAATCACTGCCTACAGCCTGACCAGGAAGTGTGAGTCTAAAGCCGACTGGGGCTCTGTGAAACAGCATAGTGAGCTTAAAATTGGTCATCCGAAGCTTGAATTGTTAGACTTTATTAATACGTGCTGATGGATTTTGTGGGGTAGCTTGTCCCATAGAACAGAATAGAGAGTAGTACGCTTGCGTGACCTACTGACCCTTCTAAATGCAGACTCTTCAGGGCCTGTTACTGACATAGGTGTGGGTCTCACCTCTGGCACCCACACTTATCATACATTACAGACATGTACTATTGATTGTCAGGAGGCAGCTTTAAGACCTGGTGTTCTTAGTAAAAGCTTGTTCGTAGAGGGAGAATGGGATGCGGTTAAGCCCCCTCGACTGATAGCTGATGAAGGGGGCTACCGTAAGAGGATACTGGTAACACTACACTTCATGGAAGCCGACAGGTTCTCTTTATATATAACCCTATATATGAATGTAACTTTCAGGTGGTTTATGCTGCCCTATCTGACAGCAGGATGTGATAGAGGGAGACGAGCTGAGCTCGGTGATATTTAGGTTTATATGAATTGAAGCAGGAGTAAAAAAAAACAAAGAAAAATCTGAAACAGAAAGCAAAAGTTTCCTGCCGACATAGTGATTGACACTTTCACTGTATCAGTGTGTATACAGGGCAAACTGTCAATTACCACAGTGGCTGGTAAGACGACTTTCCCCTATGTCCAAACTAAAACCGATCAGT